>BHFT01032366.1:0-13265 GCA_004320025.1 Laticauda laticaudata
AGCTTTGCAGGCCCGATGCTGTTGCCATTCTAGGCATCAACGGTCGTGGGGAAGTTCCACCTATGATACCACTGTCTCATGCAACTTTCTTCCAGCCTTCTTCAGTGGAGGGGCATGGAGGAAGCTCCCTCCAGGTATTCTTCCGATGGATGGAGACTCTGCACCACTTCTCTGACCCACAATGCTGCATGGTGAGTTGTGTGTGAGCTCTCCAGGTGGGACAATGCATTGCTCCGCGTCCACTGAAGGCCAGTGACGCACATGCAGATCGTGCTTCACCGTTGATCCAGGTCCAGACTGCTTGCAGAAATTTGGTGCTCTGCTTGGTCAACCTGGGTCTCAGCGCTACCACAAACTGTACCAGTCAAACATGGCTAGCGGCATTCCTCATGAAGTTTCTGGAATGCACAAGTGCTTCGTTCCTCAGCTCCACCATCAGCTTGTTGTACACGTCCGTACTACTTGCTCTTCTGGCCGATCCATCTTTCGGACCCAGACACTTCTTGGCCGCCTCCTTTTCTACCTTTGCATAACAGCGTGAAAGAAGCCCTGATTAGATGGCTTCAGACAACTTTTGTAGAACGATGGTGGCTCCCAACAAGGAGTAGTGTAGATATCCATAGGTGGAGATGCACCTCGGTGCTGTGGAGAGAGTTAAGAGCCAGAATGAAGGCTGAAGGTCTGCCACCGCTAAGGCGCTGGATCTGAATGGTGATGAGCCAGGTGAGTTCTTCCCCCTTTTTTATGGGAAATATAGTTTTTTGCTAGATGTCCTTTTGCATTCCTCTAGACATCCTGCAAAACAATCCCTTAAATATCCAAGATAGTCGTCTCTCTGTGAACGTTTTTTCTCCATTTTAATTCGCTTCTGGTATGTGCGAGCTGCATCCGCTTTCATACCTTTTCTCCGATCCGTGTGCTACTAAAGCTGCGCATCCATTCCGTGTCATTTCGTTCCTCCTGTTAGAGTCCGTTTTCTCTGGAGTTCGATATTAGAGTTGCGCGGCGATACGCAGCAGATTGCCTTGCGGATTCATAAGCGGGCGACGCGTATACGGATTGACGACGGATGTTCGAACGGATGTTTTTCCCATATGCGTTAGCGGATGCAGAACGGATGCTTTGGATACATTTTCCGCCTCAAAAAGTTTTGTGCAAGCTCAAAACCATTTTTTGAGCAATATGAAAAATGTCAATAGTAACGGATGCTGACGGATAGAGAGAGAGGATGAAAAATGGAGGCAGTGAGTACAGAATGGATGAATCGCATTAACCAACGGATGGCAAGTGTTTCTCTCCGTTTTCCATCCTCTTTCTATCCGTTGGTGCAGTGTGACATGGGCTTCAAATATCAGGATTCCTGTAGACAACAATGTGTTCACAGGTTCCTTCTTGTCCATTAGACTTTTCTGGGGGTGGGTGAGGGGGTGTCTAAGATTCTTGTTATTAAAAGTTAAATCATTGAATGGCAAGTTTCGTACGACGTTACGTTACGTTTTTTTTTTCCCCCCCTCTCGATTAAAGGTCTACGTTAGAGTCCTTTAATTAATGGTAAGTGACTAGAGCCCAATACTTAATACTAAGGGGTTGTTCATGAAGAAAGCAATAACATGGATTTGTGTTCTGGTAATTGAGTGTTTTATGATGGAAGTGGCCATTTTGTGAATGTGCAAGCATTGTCCAAGGCAATATCTTCTTTCCTCTCATTTTCTTTTTTTTTCTCTTTTCCTTTCATGTTAATAGGTTGTCCAATATTTTTTTTTCCTGCAGAAGAGCAGGAAGAATGCTACAATCAAATGGTTGTTGCACTGAATGAACATTCAGTCATGTTTATTAGATGCTCTTTAGGCTTCAATCTGTACTACTTTGCACATGTTGACACTTAATTGACATGCAAGAGGATTTGTGTAGACTCCTATTTATTTACTTACTTACTTACTTACTTATTTATTTATTTATTTATTTATTTATTTATTTATTTATTTATTTATTTATTTATTTATTTAATTTGATTTGTCAATTGCTTACAAGATAATTGGTATAAGTATAAACATGAGTAAGAATACAGGAANATTTATTTATTTATTTATTTATTTATTTATTTATTTATTTATTTATTTATTTATTCATTCATTCATTCATTCATTCATTCATTCCATCCAGACAGCCTCTTTTTTGAAGACCTTTTAAGAAGCACTTTAAAAACCCAATTTTCTCTGTGAAGAGAAGCTTCAGGTGTGCTGCCAAAGTGGATACTCTCACTCCTTTTAGCTGTTAAAATAACACCATATGATGGAGTTCTTTAACACTATTATTAGCCATCTCAAAAATACTTATGAATAAAAGGTGAGAATGGATACTATCAGCTGTACCTCCCAGATGACATAATGCTGGAATGTACAAAGGAACTGTTTTATAGAGTTTCATTTTGCACAAATGTTACACTGCGTACATAGTACTACTAGCTAGAAGAACATTGATATTATGAAGATACCGTTTGCCTGAAATTTCAGATGCAAGTATTGGATAGAAACACAGCATTTATTATGATGTGGAGGAATCATCATTGGCTTTGGACCCTAAGAGGATGGTCCTATATAGCAGAATTGTCCAAACTTGGCAACTTTAAGACGTGTGGACTTCAACTTCCAGAATTCCCCAGGCAGCATATCTGGTAGAGAAATTCAAGGAGTTGAAGTCCATACACCTTAAAAGTTGCCAAGGTTGGACATCCCTGCTATATGCAGAGAGGGATGACAACTCCCTTCCTGTTAGATTTTATGACTAGATTCCAAGTCATTTGGCCTTTGTGAGCTTAACATAAGTACCCAAGATGAGCATTAAGCATTAGTCTACATCTGTAAGATTGTGCCCTCCTTTTAAAGTATTTGGATTAATTTTATGCTAATGTCTTCCAAATAAATTAAACAGCCTCTAAAACAAGAATGATTTATGAAGATGTTTTAAAAGGGAGATTTCCTGAACAGAAATGTCATCTTTGAAATACATCAACTTCTTAAAAAAACACCTTTTCTTTAAATCAAATCACCCAAGTGGCTTTCAGTTTAATGTTTTCACAAACCTTATGATGACCATTATTCTTTTTCCACTATTACTATCATGTTTAGGAAATATATATGTATGATTCAACAAACATATCCACTCTCATTCTGAGACACACATACACGCTCTTTCATTCTTTCAACCTTAGCTCCAAAAGTTTGGGCTTCAGAGGACCAACCAAAGAACATTTGGTTTTTGGTCAGTGGTGTGATTTGGGTTTTTTTTTTTTTACTACCAGTTGTGGGCATGACTTGGTGATTGTGGTGTGGCTTGGAGGGCATGGCAGGGGAAATGCAAAATCCCCATTTCCTCCCCGCCCCACTAACCTGCTTTCCAGTTCTGTTCTCCCATGCAGGGCAACAAAAGAAGACCCAGCTAATCAGCTGGGACTCGGGAGGCAGAGAAGATTGGGGGTGGGGCCAATCAGAGGAGATATTTGCTGGTTCTCCGAAATACTCAAAATTTCTCACCTGGTTCTCCATAACTGGTCAGAACCTGCTGAATACCACCTCTGGTTTTGATAGAAATCCTTCATGTAGGATTTACAAATACATATACACACCAAGAATGAACCTATTAATTCAATAGCCATTCATGTCAAGTATGTCATATAAATATTTGAGTGTGTTTTCCAGGTGTGAACTGAAAAAGGTAAAGGCCTTTGGCTTGGAACAAAGAAACATTTATTGCCATAGATCAGAGTTTCTCAACTTTGGTCACTTTAAGACCTGTGGACCTCAACTTCCAAAATTCCTTAGCCAGCCTTCTTAAAGCCTGTCTTAAAGTCCAAAGGCTGAGAAATGCTGCAATTGGATGGTTTCAATAAAGGAGAATATTTGTAGCTCAATAGAAATGAGGCGTTCTTGGTGCTCTCTGAGCTTGGTTGTTTTCTTGCAGATGTTTCATTACCCAAACTGTATCAATGTTAGTCACTGGGTGAAACATCTGCAAGAAAACAGCCAAATTCAGACAGCACTGTGGGAAGGCAGAAGAATGTAATATTTTGAGGAATATGAAAAAGGCAGAATATTATATTTCCCTGAAGGAGAAATGGAAAAACATGTTCTTAAGACAGAAAACAGCCCCAAGTCTTTCTTAATAGCCCACAGCAGATGCCAGCACTTAAGAGATAGCTTATTGAAAGAGGAAGACAAGTATCAAGATAGCTCTATTCATAAGCGAAGCAAATACTGCAGGCAGAAATCCATTCAAGATAGGATATTTTGAAACTCCTTGCAGCACAAATAACAAAGGCAGAATGATAGGATTAGAAAGCAGCCCCTCACCCAAGATCCAACACAGGACGAAATACATTAGCCACAATAGGAATTGCCTAACACTTTCAGAACACAAGCCCCTTCATTGCACCAGAACAGCTCAAACTTCCAAGTCACAGAAACCTATAAAGACCCATCCACTCCTTCATCCATTTGTTCAGCTGACACAGAACTGTCTTTGTGCTTCTGTTCAATAAACCAACTTTCCAATCGGCCTCCATGTTGTTACCAGTGCCTTTCTCCTGGCTTGGAACTGAACCTGGTGGATTTTCCTTCCAACAGCACCAAGGACCTCTCATTGGCTGATTTTCCTGACTTCTTTAATTTTCAGTCACTTGTCCAGATTCCCTAACTGGTCATGTTTATTAATCTGACAAAAACATAGGAGACGTTCTCTTAGAGTGTTTTTCTTTGTGATTTAAAGGAAGTGAGGAAAACTTCAGACCACTTGATTTTGATCAGGGGTGTCACTCACATCATCATGGCAGCATCACATGATGTATTCTGCCTCCCCCCCCTTTGCTAAACTGGGCATGGCCAGCACGTGACACATCCAGCCTGTGGGCCAGGAGTTTGATAGTCCTGGTTTAGATTATTGTACAATGAAAAATATCCAAGTATCTCCTTAGCCTTTTAAATAATGAAGTGAATGAAACCACACCACACTGATTTGTTTATTGCTTAAAAATAGCTATTAAAATCAATGACCTTTTATTAGATCAAATAGTAGGAAATAATGCAGGATGCTGTTTCTGCCCAGCATGAAACTACACGAAGAAATCAAAGAAATTAAAATTGATAAACTTTTTTAAAGTGAACTCATTGTGGAGTGCGAACACTCTACTTACATTTTTCATAGTTTTAATTTTCCTTTATTTTGCAGGGAAGTTCTGATCCTGTGTTGAAACTTTCTTTCCTCTATATAAAGCCCATGTCACACTACCAACGGATGGAAAGAGGATGTAAAACAGAGAGAAAAACTTGCCATCCGTTGGTTAACGCGATGCTTCCGTTCTGTGTCTGTAAATCCACTGTCCGTTTTTCAATCCTTTCTATCGTCCAGCATCCGTCGACTGACATTTCATCCCGCGTCAAAAGTTTGAGCTGCTCAAAAACTTTCTGAACGCGAAAATGTTATCCAACGTGGCAGTCCAATCTCTGCATCTGCCAACGCATAGGTGGGAACATCGTTCTTACACCTGTCACCAATCACCGTTACGCGTCTTGACGCCGTCTATATACTCCGCTAGGTATCCTCTCGCGTACATCCGCGCAACTCACTATTCCCTAGTCATCGTGGAAAACCGGAACAGGGAGGAATGTAAACGACACGGAAGACGGATGTGCAAGCATTTAAGTAGCACGCGACGGAGAAGAGATGAAGCTGGATGCAGCTCTCATACAAAGCGTTAAATGGAAAAAAGTTACAGAGAGGACTATTCAGATATTAAGGATGTCTTTGCAGGATGTCTACGAGATGCAAAGACATAGCACGAAACCTAATATTCTATAAAGGGGGAGGAACCACTGGATTCACTTTCAGTCGCGCCTGCGGTGGCAGACTCTTCAGCCTCATATGGCTCTCGCTCTTCCATAGCATGAGTCATCTCCACATGATATCAACACGCTTTTGGGAGCCACATCGTTTACAAAAGTCGAAGCCATCTACAGGCTCTTTCAGGTTATAACCGCAAGATGGAGGCGCGCCAAGGAAGTGGTCTGGCTCGAAGATGATAAACCAGAGAGCCAGAGCTACGGGCTGTACAAAAGCTGATGGTGGAGCTGAGGAAAGAAGACCTCGTGCATTCCAGAATTTCATGAGGATGCCGGCAGACCATAGTTTGACTGAAGTTTGTATTTGTGTTCTTGTATTGCAGGTGCAAGCAGAGCACACCTTCAGCCAGCCTGGACCCTGAGCTCAAGGTGCACGACTTGGCCACCCTGGCCTCCGGGACAAGTCACGGACATGCGTACGGCTGGAGGTGCGACACAACACCATCAGCATTGGGGTCAGAGAAGTGGTGCAGGCCAATCATACGGAATACCTGGAAGAGCTGACTCCAGTGGCCTCTACATGGAAGCCAGGCTGGAAGAAAGTTGAGAGCAGTGTATCAGAAGTTGGAACTTACTCATAATTCTTGGTAGCCTGGGAAGCACGTGGCCTGCAAAGCTCCAGCAATTAGGTCTATTATCAGCAGACTGCAAGGGAATGTCTTCAGTATAATCCTCTTTTGCCATGGTTGATGCTGAATACAAGTTATGTATACTCGTGATGCTTCAGGCATGGTCAATTCTAGATAACAGGTATACAATGCAGTCTGACTCGAGGCTGGGCTGGAACCGCAACCTTATCATGGGTTTTCCAGATCAGGCCCCTGCCCAATGACACACAGATGTCGCCTATTCAACATGGGGGCATGATGCTTCTACTCAGAACTACCTCATGAAGCCTAGACCGTCCAGATGCTCATCCCTGAAGAGAGGAATCTTCAACTAAAGGCTGTCCAGGGCAAGGTGGGTGGTGGAGAACGCCTTTGTCATACCTGGCCAAGAGGTTCAGGTACTTCTCACACACATCAGATCGTCAGAGACCATAGAGGATGACGTAAAGCTTGCTGCCATCCCTCCAATCTCAATCCGCACCGCACAGTCTTGCGAACGGCTCGTGGACTCCAACCAGGAATGGGGACATGAGCTGGTGGAATGGAGCAAGGATACAACCTGATAGACCTGTGGATGTGCAAGGCCCAACAGAGCTTCACGTGAAGGAAAAGAAATGCGACCATCGTGAACACTGTCAACTCCAGCTTGAGCAAGTGGATGGCAAGACGGATGATAAGATGCTTAAGGATGCTACTCAGCTGTCTCATCACCACGATGAGCATTGGGCATGGTATGTGAATGGGTACCAATGACAGGGCATTTAATAAAGAGTTGCTGTTTATGTTGAATGTGTGGATCAATGAATTAAAATCTATCTATGATAATAAAGGCACAAAAGGTGTGCACCGTGGGAGTGTGGACGATACAGTTCCATATGCCTTCTGCCTGGAGGCTTATCTATCCACAGCTATTACCATCCCAAAGGTATCCGCCATCCGCACAGCTTTACATCCAAAGTATACTGCATCCCACAGCTATTACATCCAAAGGTATCCTTCTATCCACTTGCTATCCTTACCGCATCACAAGCATGCAAAGTTAAACCATTTCTAAAAGTTTCACCAAGACGTCTACTCTATAAAATATGAGCAAAGTGTGTGAAGCAAGATATCTTTATATAACAAGCTGTCAAAGAAAATGACCAAGTCAGTGGCCAAAGCAAAAAAAAGTCCACCAGGTAGCCACCAGTCTCGGAACTCCTTCTTTGGTCACTCGGAGTGTGCTCAGTCTCAGGGGTGAAAGGGTCCAGCGTGTTTGTGGAGTGCTGCTGTGGAGTGTGGTCTGAGGCAGTCATTGGGGGTCTGTCGAGCCCGAGAGGAAAACACGAGGACGGTGGTGGAGAAACTTCTTAGAGCTGCTCAAAGTCCCTGTGATGTTGAACCTTTTCCTCCAGGACATGGGCAGTGTCAGTCCCATACGAGAGACAGATGTCTGAGGCTTGGCGGGTGGCGTGGGTGCAGGAAGAGAGCCAGTGTAAGTGGATGTCTTAGCTGAAGCTGAGCGAGTCGAGGCGTGGGTGGCGATCTTGTTGGTCATGGGTGGCATCTGTGTGTGGGTCGCCCTGGTGCGGTCGGGTTGCTCATGCGTGGGTGATCGGTGGCATCGTGGCACCCGGTGCCCAATGAGTACCTGTGGCGGATGAGAAGGGTGCCTGTGCCTGCTGGAGTTCCCTGGTGCCATAGCCTTGGTAAGTGTGGGCTGTGGGAAAGCCTTGGAAGGCAGTGACATCATGGGGTGGAGGAGAGACTGATGGGTGGGAGCAGTTCAACGTAGGTTGGAGGTTGTGAAGAAGATTGTTGACCTGATTGTCTTACACCCATGTACTTGGGTCGAAGCATGTCTCTAGAGGCGTCTGGATATGATTGCTAAGGTGAGAAGGGCTTGCGGTTGAGGATGGGAACGCTCGGCATCGTGTAACAGCTTGAGAGACGAAGATAACGCTCCTCCTGATGGTTCTCGGATTCCGCAGGAAAGTGTGGCTCTGGTCCCTCTTTCTGGCCTCTCTGGCCTTTTAGTGGAGGCATGGACTTGGGGTCGGAAGTGGGTTGGCTGTTGGGTGGAGTGCCTATCCTTCGGCTCCCCCATGCCTCCAGCCCGCCGCCCCGGGCCTTCTTTTGGGCTCCGCCATGGGATGCGCTGCTGGGGGGGGTCTCCCATCGTGGACGCTCACCAGATAACTTGCCCGGAACTAGGAGCTGATCTTGGCCAGAGATGGATGGCTCTCAGCGGGCCTGCTGGAGAGAGAGTTGTGAGAGGGGCTGCTCTTTGGTGGTGGATCTCCCCCCCAAGAAGCCTGGCACTTGCCACTCACGTAGGTCTATCGGTCGTCAAGCTTATGACTGTGGCCTGGCCATGTTTTCTTGAGGTGCAGTTCCGTACAGGTGTGCATCGTACTTCACCAGCGAGGAGCAACCTCCAATGTAGCCTCCAGGCTCTCTGTTCTCTCTCCAAGAGAGCCTGTTCTTTGTGTCGATAGAGCCGTGCTCCTTCCGCTATAGATCATCATTCTCCTAGCATTCGCACTATCCTTCATGTTCCTCTCTCGATGGGTATTGCTCTCTCCATTCATGGTCTGCTTTCCTCTCTGGGCGGGCATATGGGCCCTCATCAGAGGGCTTAGAGTTGTAGGGGCTGCTTCTCCACACAGCAGCAGCACAACATCAGTATGCACAAAGCAGGACAGAGCACCACAGCAGCAGCAGCACAGACCACAGCAGAGCACCAGCAAGCAGGACAGACTAGGAAGAACAGGGAGCAGCATCACGGTAAGCACAAGTGCAGCAGCACAACCCGGACAGGAGCACAGCAGGACTGGGCCCAGCCCAGCAGGACCAGGAGCCAAGGAGCAGCAGCAGGACAGCAAGACAGAGAGTCGGCCAGCGAGAAGCACCATGCAGCAGCACCAGCATCAGGAGCAGTCAGCAACAAGTAAGCACAGAGAATACCAGCACCAGGACAGTGCAACAGAGTAAGCCCCAGAAAGCACACGACACGCCAGCGAGTAGACAGAAAGCCACCAGGCAAGCACCAGGAGCAGTCACCGAGCAGCAAGATCACCCAGCAGAAAGCCCAGAGTCAGGGCAGGAGGATGTGCCCTGTCTGTCTTCCAGGGCTGGCAGCAAAGATGCAAGAGCTTTCTCTGCCTTCCCATGGTGTTGGTGTGCTTGCTGGCTGCTGGCTGGCTGGCTGGAAGCCTGGTTCTGGCAGCAGGTTTTCCTTCTGAGTGTGACCGCTTCCTTTTATATCTGTGGGGCTGACGCAATGCTCCTCTGTGCGCATGGAGTGACTGTCCATCCGCTAGGCTTCGCTAGGCTTCGCTACTTCCACCTGCATCGCTTCATTGCTCGCATCGCTCCTGGCATCCGCTTTTCGCTGCGCTCGCCCTTCGCTGTCTCCCTGGAAGTCCTGCAGATGTGGCATCCATTCCTCTGCTTCCATCCACTAGGCTTGCTGTGGATGACCGTTTACCATCTGGCTACGTTCCTCCCCGTCCATTCACTTTGTTGTTGTATCTGTTATGCAAATTCGGGGCACTTTTGAGAGCGGATAACAACGGATGGAACATTTTCTCATCCGCTGTGTTCTTTTTACAAATGTTTTGCATCCGTCTGCCAATGTGACAGGCCCTTAAGGTGGTGTTCCATAATGCTGGATCTTCCAGCTCAAGTTGTCATAAAAATAAATTATTTATGGGGTAGGATGATTGCTACAATCTCATATTTCCATAATGACCTGTAAACATCTCCTTTAAAATGAATACTTTAAGAATCTAGGCAGTTAGCTAGTTAGTTAAAGAACTATAGTGAGGAATATTGTATTGCAGGCTTTGGAAAAGCTGCACAAATTTTTCTTTTGATGCCATTCAAAAATGTATAGGAGTATTTTCTTGAGGGTCTATTTATCTGAGTAGATTCTCTATATTGTTTCAAAAAATAGTGGTCATAATACTGGTATAAACAACAATTAGGTGACTCAATTAATTTATTTGTTTATTTGATCAGATTTGTACAGCCATATCAGCTCAAAGCCAACTCTTGGTGAAGAATGGTTAAAGTAGTATTAGCACTAGTGGGAAGCATGTTTCATAACCAAAACCAGTAATGCACATCAAATAGGGACACCAGCTATGCCAGAATTTTCACTGAGCTAACTTAGCCTGGTGCAGTTCAGGGTTTTTCCAGACAGCTATCACCTTCATCCTTCTCAGGTCCTTGAAAATGCACAAATGCCACCTTTTCTATGTCTTTACTGTTGGATATTGATGACACCCATGAGATGCTAATGGCAGAGGAAATTCTTCCGAATTTCTTTTATACTTTTTCCTTTAGAGCAGAAGCTGATCTGGAAATTAATCAATTCTGCTGCAGAAGATTTCCTCAAGATCAATAGCATCATGGAAGGACATAAGACTTTGTATGCAGAAATGGATGTTTGGGACTGCGAACTGAACCAGGAAATGAACAGGGTTCAAAAGGAATATTTTAGAACTGAAATATGCTTTGAATGACCTTCTCTGGTCAGCAGACTAACTTATAACCTGAAATTGGAAATTAACACAGTTTTGCACACCAGGTAATACAGTGAAAGATCTTGAGAGCTGACCAGTCCAACAATTGCCACATTATGGCATTAACATGGATATTTTTTATAAAAAATGTATTCAATGTTTATTATAGATAAAAAATATTCATTGCTAGGACCTTTGGTTTGCTTCACCCAAAACAAAGAATTTGCTAATGAAGGTTTAAATTCTTTAGAGGCATTCCCTGCAAACAATACAAGACTTAGTTTTACAACGTACTGAAGAAATGAGCCCCATTGAGTTCAATATGACATTTTCTTTTGTATGTTTGCATAAAAATGCATCTTCTATCATGAAATTGTACCTTAAATTTCACAGAATTCTCATTTATATATTTGAAAAACCTGTCTTCATAGAATGAAAAGCTCATATCCCAAAGAGAAGCTTTAGATTTTGATCATGATTCAAAGCTTTGGATTAAAAAAAACAACTCTTTTGAAAGTGTGGCCGATTTTGAAATAAATGTCTTTAGGAACATAAGGGTGAGAATGTTTTTTGGCAGACTTCCCTTGATTGACTAAGTTTCAGTGTAAGGAGAATGCCTGGTGTCAAATATTGTATGAAATTAAATGAAACATTTGTAAAGCACAAAATGGGATTTTCAAAAGCGTGGATTTACAAAGCTTTCCCAAATTTAGCCATCGTACAATTACGCCTCACCATTTATTTAGACGTTTCTTGTGGGCCCCCATGAGTTTTTAAACATCATCTGATCAACATAACAGGATTAACCTCTTTTTCATTATCCATAAAATATGAATGAAAGGATTAAGTAAACGCCACCCAGGCTCCTTCAAAGGAATCAATAAAATCAGTACACTTCTTCGTGTATATAGGGCTTGTCCCCTTTAAAAGAGCATTGGTTTTAAAATAGAGAAAGGCAAACGAACATAGCCCTTGCAGAGAAATTGTCATGATTTCAGCTGTTCTTCAGTAATTGCACATTGGGAAGAGGAAGCAGTTGGCTGGGGAAAAAAAAAGTAAGGATTTCTTGCTTCTCTTTAAATCTGTCTAGATAAAGTCCTGCTAGATGGCATTTCTGTTTGTATTTTACATCCATAAAACTTTGGTGAAATAGAATCCTGATGTTGAAATATCTTAAGCTATATTAATTTGCTTGTTCATTGTATTTTATGAAGTAACAGTGATTGACTTGAAAAGGGGCTTTCTCTGTAATTAGGTGAAATTACACCTAATTACACCTATGCTACACCTCAACTCGAAGCATTTCACAATTTTCAGCTTTCAATCAAGCTCCCAAATCACGACTTGACTTACACTCTGTAACGGTAGGTGTTTTAGCTAGATTGCTAGGTTTAAATCTCTCAAACACTCAAAATAAAGAGCCAGTTTGGCCTAGTGGTTAAGGCACCAAAATAGAAAGCAGGAATCCAAGAGTTTAAGTCCTACCTTAGCCAGGGGTTGATCTTGGGTTACTCACACATCAGCCCAATCCACCTCAGAGTTGTTGTGAAGACAATAAGAGAAGGAAGGTGTGTTGGATATGTTTATTTGTAAAAAAATAATACAGGTGGGAAACAAATAGAGGTATCACCAAATAAGGGCCTTTATTGAAAGCAAACCAAAAGCTTATTATGGGATTAATTGTCCTCTGTCATCATGAGAGTGCATTTCCCTTTTAAACTCATGGTAGTTTAAACCAATTGCTCATTTTTTATAACTTTGTCACTGTTCCACAGACAGACTGTGTCTTATGGGGTCCTGGTGCTCTCTAAACTTGGCTGGTTTTTTTTGCAGATGTTTCATTACCTACATAGACAATATCTTCAGTGCTAGAAGGGAGTTAGGTTTGCTTTCTTTTTGTATAGTATTGGCTTGCTCTGTCAGTGTTGTTAGGAGTGCTCTTGGTAGTTCTTTGATTAGGTTGTTATTTACCATTAGCTTGTTTATCTGAGTTGGTTGTTCCTTGATTAGGGTAGTTTACTTCTTGATCGCTACTCCAGTATTAATCCTGGTGTCTTTGCTTATCTGGATGTTGTTTGCTGGTCAGGAGGTGTTTTAAACTTTGTTTCCTTTTGATTTTTTGACTGTCTGTTTTGATTGGTATGTAGTATCCTGTGTCTCATTGTCTTGCTACTTGTTTCATAGTTTTTTATTTTATTTTATTTATTTGGTTTGTCAATTGCTTACAAGATAATAGGTATAAGTAAAAACATAGT
>BHFT01032367.1:5591-21598 GCA_004320025.1 Laticauda laticaudata
CCAGAGGGGGGGGGGGGGGGGGGGGGGGGGGCTGGCATTCTGTAAAATTCTGGGAATTGAAGTCCCCCAGCATGGAAGTTGGTCATGAAGAGTCAGACATGATTTAGTGACTGAACAGCAATAACAAAAGATCTTCACAATATATCAATCCTGGCCAAATAGTTGTTCAATCTTTTCTTGGAAACCTCCAGTGATGGAACACCTACAAGTCTGGGAGACAAAGCCTTCCATTGATTAATTGTTCTCACAGTCAGGAAATTCCTCCTTATTTCCACTCATTGCTTCTTGTCCTGTGCTCAGATGCTGTGGAAAGTAAATCAACTCCCTCTTCTCTATGATAGCCTTTTGTTGGAAGAAATCTCCATCTGGGTTCAGTTCCAGTTGGGGAGAAAGACACTGGAAACATAGAGGCAGCTTGGAAGGATGGTTTAATGGTGAAGCAGAACCACCAAACTACATTTAAATCTGGGTAGCTGACCACATGGAGTGGAGAATGAGTGTTATTTGACCTTGAGCTTCCTGTTCCTGTGGCAAGGGCATATATCCTATTGGCATATATCCTATTGGGCAAATCCTAGGAGTTTGTCTGAGATAAGCTTAGTTGAAATGTGCTGGGTGATGTAATGAAGAGGTGCATTCTGAAAAGGTGTTGGGCAATTCCTATTATGGCTTAATGACTTTGCCCTGATTTGGATCTTGAGTGAGGCCTAATACTACCACCCTGGAGCTGAAGGCCTTTTGTCTTTTAGATAGGATGACCCAGTCTTTCTGAGGTTATTAACAAAGGTGGGGGCTGCTTTCCAAGAGCATGTTTCTCCTTTTCTCATCCAAGGAGGTATAATATTTTGCCTTTTTAATATTTCCTAGAATATTTTATTCTTCTAGGAGAAGGGTAGGTGATAGCTTTTGACACCCTCAAGTGTTGAAAGACGCTGTCCTGTTTCCCCTAAGTCTTCTCTTCATGAGACTAAATAATTTCCTTAGCCGTTCATCCTATGATTTAGACTCCAGACCCTTCGCCATCTTTGTTGGTCTTCTCTGCACTCTTTCTAGGGCAGGGATAAGGAACGATGCCCCTTTTATGAAATGTGGACTTCAACTCCCAGAATTCTTGAGTCAAGCATGGCTGGCTCCAGGAATTCTGGGAGATGAAGTCCACAAGTCATAAAGGGGCCGTACTTTCCCACCTCTGTTCTTGGGTCTCAGCCTCTTTTACACCAAGACGATTCAACACTTCAGGATCTGTAAGGCTGATCTCATGTTCACCGGTGATCTGTTTGAACCCTAATTAGATATCTTTGCTGCTATTAGAAATGGAATTGGACAGGTTTTATGCAGCTAAGGCATCAATATATTTGTTTACTAGAGTTTTCTTGAACTTTCTTATCCTCATCGGGTCCTTAGCAACTTCTCCAGTGCTACCAAACAAACCGTGCCTCTTTTGAGGGCATTTTTCTGTGTCCTCCTCCCCAAGGAAATATGGATATCTCATAAAGCTTCCGCAGTGACTAACGCAATGAAGGTTACAGCTGAAGGGCCATCTGGAACACTTCCCCAAGTGCATGAGTTATTGCCATGGAAGCAATCTTGTCAAAACACTGACTCATGTGCTCACATATCTTGGAGATGTTGTTTGGCATCTCCTTGCATGAACTTGGAGCCTTGATTAAAAGTCATAAGAAATGCCAGCTTGGGAAGCCAACTTGGATTTGATGCGCACCAAAGCTAACAAAAGGTTAAGGGAGGAGGCTTAAAAATGGAAGCCAAGCTTCAGTGCTCAGCATCATCTAATCTACTGTGATGAAAAAAGAGGAAGAGATTTTTATTTATTTGTTTGTAACCTGTCTTTATTATTTTTACAAATAACTTAATGTGGCACATATATCCAGCACACCTTCCTCCTCCTCTTTCCCCCACAACAACTCTGTGAGGTGTGTTGGGCAGAGAGAGAGGGACTGGCTCAAAATTATCCAGCTGGCTTTCATGGCTAGGATGGGACTTGAATTCACATTCACCTAGTGACTGGCCAAAGTCATCCAGCTAGCTTTCATGCTTAAGGCAAGACTAGGACTCACAGTCTCCTGGTGATTGGCCCAAAGTCAGCTAACTTGCTTTCATGGCTTGAACTCACAGTCTTCTAATTTCTAACCTGGTGTCTTAACCCTAGATCAAACTGGCTCACTTATGTGTCACTATTGGTTCAACAAACCAGATGTAAATTTAACGTCCAGTTCATCCAAACTGGTCCAAACCGGCTGAATTGCACACCTGGGTATGTGGAGAGGCCTCTATCCTCAGGCATAAAAGCTGGCTGGGTGATTTTGGGCCAATCACCAGGAGACTGTGAGTTCTAGTTTCACTTTAGGCATGAAAGCTGGCTGGGTGACTTTGAGACAACCACAAGGAGACNGAGTTCTAGTTTCACTTTAGGCATGAAAGCTGGCTGGGTGACTTTGAGACAACCACAAGGAGACTGTGAGTTCTAGTCCCGCCTTAGGCAGGAATGCCAGCTGGGTGAGTTTGGGCCAGTCTCCCTCTCTGTCTGCCCAACCTATCTCACAGGATTGTTTTTGTGAGGAAATCATGGACATCTTCCCCTCATGGCTGCAAACAATGAGCCTGACTATTCATGAAATGATTGCCGTGGAATGGTAATCTTGGGAGATGAAGAGTAATACAAGTTCATTTTGCTGTGATGGATAGTATTGTTTCTTAGTAACAACTAATTAGTGGTGAAGTCCTTTCTCACCTCCTTGATTGGTTTTTTTAAATGATCTAGATCCTGAATGTCTTAAATACTCAAAAACACAATTCCTTCCTTCCTTCCTTCCTTCCTTCCTTCCTTCCTTCCTTCCTTCCTCCATCCCTCTCCTCCTTCCATCCTTCCATCCTTCCTCCCTCCTCCTCTTCCTTCCTTCTTCCTTCCCCTCCTTCCTTCCTTTTTTCCATCCTTCCTTCCTTTCTCCCTCCCTCTTTCCACCCTTCCTTCCTTCGATCCTTCTTTCCTTCCTTCCTTTCTTCCTCCCTCCTTCCCCTCCTCCTCTTCCTTCCTTTCTTTCTCCCTCCTTTCTCCCCTTCCTTCCTTCCTTCCTTCCTTCCTTCCTCCTCCTTCCCCATCGTAACTACGTAAGGAATATCCTCCTCTCTTTAAAAATACAACTAAGTCCCCACAAGATCATATTCCCTGTGGTAAAACCTTCCTTCCAATAACAGCCCCTCCTGAAACAAATGAAATGCAGCCTTTATTTCCAGTTCAAACCTCAAATTTCTTCCCCTTTATTGTTCAACTAAGTGGTCAGAGGCTAAAGGAAATAAACAATCCAGAAGACAATATTTGAAAGACAACAGATTCTCTTGCAACTATCCTCTGTAAAGTTCCTGGCATTGGGAGGTCAGGATCTTTCTGCCATGTTAATCTTTTTGGGCAAATCCACAAGACTTATTCTCTCTCTCTCTCTCTCTCCCTCTCCCTCTCCCTCCCTCCCTCCCTCCCTCTCCTGGGATCCTCTCGTAAGGCAGGCTGGAAGAAAGAATCTTGTCTATGGCTGAAATATATTTCCCAAGCAAGCAGAGAGAAGGAGTGATAATCAAAGAAAAATAATTAAAAATATAATATGATATATCTATGATAATCAAAAAAAATTCTTGGAAATGGAATGATTCCAAGAAACTTTATAATGGGGTCTGAGGATTGGCTGGGATTTGATTCAAACTGCTAATTAAGCTCCAACCATCCCTCCAATCCATCCTGAGAGCTGGGCCGGGTCAGAAGTATAAACTATAGCTTTATAATGCCTTGGTAAGATCACACTTGGAATATTGCATCCAGTTTTGGTCACCACAGTATAAAAAAGGATGTTGAGACTCTAGAAAGAGTGCAGAGAAGAACAACCAAGATTGTCCGGAGGGGTCCGGAGGCTAAGGTATATGAAGAACAGTTGCAGGAATTGGGCATGTCTAGTCTAATTTAGTATCCTATGACTATCGCTAAGTGTTGTATCTCATGATTCAGGATGAATGTATTTATGATGACCATGATCATGATTTATCACTTATGCACTGAAGACAAATTCCTTGTGTGTCCAATCACACTTAGCCAATAAAAAGAATTCTATTTTGTTCTGTTCTGTTCTGTTCTGCTCTGTTCTACTCTACTCTAGCAGTGATCCCCTTAACAACCCTGGCACAGCACACACACCCACACACACACACACACACACACAACACACGTGCCCCTTTTTGCATCTTGAGCCTAGGGAAGCCTTAGGTAAAGCAATAAGACAGTGAGGGGTGTCCTGACACAACTGATTGTCAGAACAGCTGATCGTTGGGAGGAAAAAAAGAGAAATATGGTTGCGCAAACCAGTAGCTCTTTTTTACTACCAGTTCGGTCCGAATGGTAGTAAACCAGGCCGAACTGATGGAATACCACCACTAATTCCATTCCATTCCATTCCATTCCATTCCATTCCTTTCCCATTCCATTCCATTCCATTCCTTCTATTCTATTCTATTCTATTTCTTATTCCATTCCATTCCATTCCATTCTTCATTCCAATATTCTGAAATGTTCTGTTTCTGTTCTACCCTATTCCTATTCCCATTCCCATTCGTATTCCTATATCCTATTCCTATTCCTATCCTATTTTCCTACTCCTCTTCTATTCTACTTCTACTTCCTATTCCCATTCCCAATTCCCATTCCCATTCATTTTCCCATTTCCTATTCCTATTCCTACATTCCCATTTCCCTTTCCCCTTCACCCTTCCCCTTCTTTTCTCTCCTCCTTCTCTTCTCCTCTCTCTTCTCTCTCTTCTCTTCTCTTCTCTTCTCTTCTCTTCTCTTCTTTCGTTTTCCTTTCTCTTTCTATTCCAACATTCC
Source organism: Laticauda laticaudata (assembly GCA_004320025.1). Classification (NCBI taxonomy): domain Eukaryota; kingdom Metazoa; phylum Chordata; class Lepidosauria; order Squamata; family Elapidae; genus Laticauda; species Laticauda laticaudata. The sequence goes on from BHFT01032367.1 coordinate 10,474, forward strand.
AATTCCCTATTTCTATCTATTCTATTCCTATATTCTTTCTATTCTTTCTTATTCTATTCCATTTCTATGTCTAACCTCTAGTCCTTACCTGTTCATGATGAATACTTCAGCTTCAACTGTAACAGCACAAGAGCCAAACAATAGATACCCAAAACACAAGTGTAACCGCATACCAAAACTTGATTGCAGAAAATTACGATCTTCAGCAAACAATGGGTCAATGTCTTGGAAACACTCACCTGGAACTCTGTGGGGTTTTTTTCCCCAAAACCCCAAAAACTTTAACCTTAACTGTCTACTATTGACCTCACCTCGTTCCGTCTGTAGGGGGCATGCATAAGTGCACCAACGTGCTTACCATCCCTGTCCTATTGTTTCTTTTATTTATTTATTTTTATTTTTCTTGTATGTATCCATGTATTCGTAACTATGCTTTTACTTATACCTATTATCTTGTAAGCAATTGACAAAAATAAATAAATAAATAAATAAATAAAATTCTATTCCTATTCCTATTCCTATTCCTATACCTATACCTATACCTATTCCTTTCTGTTCTGTTCTATTCTATTCTATTCTATTCTGAGCAAAAGAAGGACTGGGAGTGACATGATAGCAGGCTTCCAATATTTGAGGGGCTGCCACAAGGAAGAGGGGGTCAACCTATTTTCCAAAGCACCAGAGGGCAGGATGGAAACTAATCAAGGAGAGATCCAACCTAGAACTAAGGAGAAATTTGCAGACAGTAAGAACAATTAATCAGTGGCAGAGCTTGCCTTCAGAAGGTGTGGATGGTCCATCAGTGGAGGCTTTTAAGAAGAGTTTTTGGATAGCCACTTGTGTGAAATGGTATGGGGTTTCCTGCCTGAACAGGGGATTGGACTAGAAAACCTCTGAGGTCCCTTCCAACTCTGTTATTCTGCTAACAAATACTGAATCCAACTTTCTGCACGGCCTCCCCAAGCCACAGAGTCTTCTAACTTCATGTAATTGTTGCTTGTCCTGTTATGTTCAGCTCCTTTTCCTGTTTGCCCAGTGGTGAATATTAAATTGCAACTGCCTTGGGACAAAAGCTCATCTTATTCTGTGTCTTTCAGCATAGAGACATGTAGACAAAAAGAGAGGGATTTACTTGACAGGCATAAAAATTGCTGGATCATTGACAGAAGGGCAGTGTAGAGAGCAGACAGGGGGAAACTAGCCAAGATCACTGATGAAATTTTACTTTGTTCACGCCAAAAGGTTTACTTTTACCAAAGGGTTGTAGAAGGTAGAAGAGATTAACATTCATCCCTAAGCAAGTCTGAGCCGCTCTTGGCTGGGCTTTCCCACCCGGGGTAGAGTTGTAAGTGGAGCCAAGTCCCTCCTGATCATGCCCTCGATCTTCTGATCTCACGCTAGTTGTGAGTTCGGGAACACACCCAACACCCCAAGCTGGAGACCTGCTTCAGGGGAAATGCGAGCTCTTCAAAGTAGACCGAGATTGCTTCTCCAGGAACAGCCACCCCAATTTGGGTTCCGTTTCAGCTTGTTTCATTCCACCCAGAAAAAGAACAAAACAGCCTCCAGAATGCCAGTTTTAAGACTTTTATAGTATCTCTGGCTTGGCCTTAAGTGGTGGTGCGCTGAATGAGATATCTTTTCTCTAAGCCAGGGTTTGTCAATTGCAGCAGCGTTAAGATGTGTGGACTTCAACTCCCAGAATTCTCCAGCTAGCCTTGAGAGGGGGGAGGAGGGAGGGAGAGAGGGAGGAGCAGAAGAAAGAAGGAAGGAAGGAAGGAAAGATAGAGAGAGAAAGAAAGGAAGAAAGAAAGAAAGAAAGAAAGAAAGAGGAAGGAAGGAAGGAAAGAAAGAGACAGAGACAGAGACAGACAGCGGGGAAAAAGAGGAAAGGAAGAAAGGAAGGAAAAGAAGAAGGAAAAGAAGGAAGGAAGGAAGAGAAAGGAAGGAAAGAAAGAAAGAGAGGCAAAGAAAGAGGAAAGGAAGGAAGGATCAGAAGAAAGGAAAGAAAGAAGAAAGAAAGGGGAAGGAAGGATGATAAAGGAAAGAAGGAAGAAAAGAAAGAAAGAAAGAAGAGAGGGAGGGAGGAAGATGAAGGAAGGAAGGAAAGAAAAAGAAAGAAGGCAGGAAGGAAGGGCGGAAGGAAGGATGGAAAGAAGGAAGAAGAAAGATAGAATTTCTAAATTTTTAGAAAAAAATTCTGAATATTTCTAAATTCCTCTTTATTTCTAAGTTGGATCTCTCCTTAACAAGCTTCCACCTATTACTTCTTGTCCTGCTCTGAGGTGTTGTGGAGAAAAGCAATAACTGCTGAAGGTTGGAAGCTCCCTGTTCCAGGAGGGCTCTGAGAGACCCATGGACAATAATATCTCGAGGCTGATTTAGATGTGCATTGCGGAGGATGGGATTAGAGCATCCTCAAGGATTTTGTCTGTAATTATTCCTAGAATTCCACAGCTGGAGATTAATCCCCAGCCCTCAAGCTGTGGAATTCTGGGGTTTGAAGTCCACACGTCTTCATGTCGCTATGTGAGGGGCTAATGGTCCTGTTGGAAGAAATATCCTTCTAGGTTCAGTTCCAAGTGGGGAAGAAAGACACTGGAATCACGGAAATTGCTTGGAAAGAAGGTTTAATGGTGGACAGGATCACATGGGAAGAGATGCTGAGAGTCCCTGGGTTTTATGCCCTCTCTGGGCTTTGAACTTCCTTGGGCACAGGAAGAGTATCCTGAGTGGCTGTCAGAGGTCATAGCTAGCTTTGTCGGTTGCCTGTGTGCTACGTTTGGCTGAAACTTGGTGGGTGGTGCAATGAAGGGCAATTGAATGGTTCTGTCTGAAGGAGGTAGATCTTTGTTATGTAGAATAGACTGGCCCAGGCCTTAATGGCCCATTAACAAAGGTGGGGGGAGAGGCTGAGTTTCTGCCTCTTTGAATTTCTACTTCTCTTTTAGGGGGAATATTCTGCCCTTTCAGTATATCCTAAAATATTTCTTTTTCATAGGACAAGGGTGGGTGTTGTGGTTCGCTGGCAGCCTGTGCAGATGGCAACAGAATCAGACAGTGGGGAAGAATGGGGACCAGTGTGGGAATCTGGAGAGAACTTGGATGGAGGTCCTGTGTCTGATGCAGAGATGGGACCAGGACCATCTGGACCATCTGGGAGTGGGGTGCTACCTCCAGTGCCTCTGGAGTCTGGCAGCAGCAAGGCAGAAGAACCAGGGGAGCCTGTTCCCAGTGCATGTGTGCAAAGAGCTACCAGAAGGCAAAAGCAGCCAAGACAAAAGGGGCGACTAGGGAGTAAGGATTGGAGGTGATTGATTATATAAGGTATAAAGGACAGACAAAGGTAGAGAAACCTTTGAAGGAAGCAAAGTCATTCACTCTGTTCAGATTAAACCTTGAAGCTCTATATGGACTTTGTAATTTGGTTGGTTTTTTACAATTCATTTGGCACTTTAGTTGTTGGCAGCAATTCAAAGGAGAGAAAGGTGGGTACTTATCTCGAGGGACTGTTTGAAACTCATTACAGGCTGGGAATGCACATAATTCCCAGCGTTGAAATAAAACAAGAATTGTTTTAATTATGGTCTCAGGAAGCCTTAGTTAGAACAGTGGGTTTGAACTTCCAACAGTCCCTAAATTGCTCCAGCCTCCTTTGAACACTGCTTAGGTTGCTGTCCATGTCCATCTCAGAGGGCATCAAAGTCCACTGTGTGCTGGAGAAGGAGCACAACCCCCCATTAAACCTCCCTCTCTCTTTGGAGGGCCAGCTCTATGGGGAAGGCAGGCAGGCAGGCAATGAGTCAAAAACTGCCTCTTATATCAGAATGGAGGAACCATGTGGGGTTAGCCAAACTCTTTTTAATTACTGGCAAAACAAACAAGCATCAACCCCTTGAGGAACTATTTTCAAACCTCAATAATTTTCCTACTACCCACAGGGATGGTTAAGTACTTCTCTCTAATAAGTAGGGCTCAAGAAAGTGGCCACAATTTGTGTTGTGGAAGGACATTCCTCTCCTCGGGAGCTTTGACTGGCATTTCCCAAAATTGGGAACTCAAGAAGAGAAGTCTCCATGCAGGGACTCCAACCCCAGAAGCCCCTATCTAACAAAATGAAATTCAATGTAGAGGAAAAAATAAAGTTTTACACTTAGGCAAGCAAAACCCAAAGTACACATATAGACTGGGTGAAATCAGGCTGAATAGTAGTAACTGTGAGGGGGATCTTGGAGTCTTAAGGCTTGGTCACATCGGCCGATGGATGCAAAACGTATGTAAAAAGGACACAGCGGACGAGCAAATTTTCCATCCGTTGTTATCCGCTCTCAAAAGTGCCCCAAATTTGCATAAAGAGAACGGACAACAACGGAAAGGAACGGACGTGGGGAGGATGTAGCGAGGATGTTAAGTGGATGCTCAACAGAAGCCTAGCGGATGGAAGCAGATGGAAGCGGATGACATATCCGCAGGGCTTCTGGGGGAGAACAGTGAAGCGGACGCGTAGCGGAAGGAGCGGATGCACAGCGGATGCCGAGCGGATACAGCGGACGTGTAACGGATGTAGAATGTTTGTTTCACGTATGTGTAGCGGATGTACAACAGATGCAGCGGAAAGTTCATCCACTCAAAAAGTTTTGTGCAGCTCAAAACCTTTTGAGTGGATGAAATCTCAGTAGACGATAGCTGGACGGATAGAACGTATGAATCACGCACGCAGTGAGTATAGAATGGATGCATCGTGTTAACCAACAGATGGCAAGCGTTTTTCTCCGTTTTACATCCTCTTTCCATCCGTTGATGCAGTGTGACATGGGCTTTAGTGGACAACCAGGTAAATATGAGCCAGCAGTGTGCAGCAGTGTGCACCAAAAAGCCAATGCAATCCTAAATTGCATTAACAGAGGGATATAATAGAGATCAAGTGAGGTACTAATACCACTCTACAAAGCCTTAGTAAGACCACACTAGAATACTGCATAAAGGTTTGGTCACCACGCTATAAAAATATGTTGAGACTCTAGAAAGAGTGCAGAGAAGAGCAACCAGGATGATTAAGGGACTGGAGAATAAAACATATGATGAAGGGTTGCAGGAACTGGGCCTGGCTAGTCTAGGGAAGAGAAGGACCAGGGGAGACAGGATAGCAGTTTTCCAATATTTGAGGGGCTGCCCCAGAGAGGAGGAAGAGGTTAAGCTATTCTGCAAAGGACCTGAAGGCAAGGAAAATAGATGGAAACTGATGAAGGAGAGATTCAACCTGGACATAAGGAAAAATGTTCTGACAGTGAGAACAATCAACCCATGGAACAGAAGTTGCCCTCAGAAGTTGTGGGAGCTTCCTCACTTGAGACTTTCAAGAAGAGATTGGACTGCCATCTGGTGTAGGGTCTCCTGCTTGGACAGAGGGTTGGACTAGATGACGTACAAGATCCCTTCCAACTCTGTTAATCTGAGAAGCTTTTTGAAGCATTGCAAGGACCTGTTGAGACTTGGACAGCGGCTTTTGTACAATCCGAGGTAAAACGGTGTATAGGTAGTCTTCCACTTACAACAGTTCATTTAGTGACCGGTCAAAGTTGCAACGGCATTGAAAAAAGGGACTTATGACCATTTTTCACGGTTATGACCTTTGCAGCATCCCCAGGGTCTCGTGATCCTCTTTTGCGACCTTCAGACCAGCAAAATCAATGAGGAAGCTAGATTCCATGAATGGCCTTGTTACTAGTTTAACATGGCAGTGATTCACACTGAGCAACCGTGGCAAGCACGGTCGTAAATTGAGGCAAAACGTATTTAACAAGCGTCTTGGTTAGCGATGAAAATTTTGGTGCTTAGTTATGGCTGGAAGGATTTTGGATTATATTTGTTGTGAAAATAAATGCTCAGTTTCCAGTGTGGTGATAATGAACTGAAATCATAAACAGCTATTGGATTGGGATGTAGTCTTCTGGAAATAGTACAAGTTTTCGACTTACGGCTATTCATTCAACGACTGTTCACAATTACGGTGGTACTGAATGAATGCTAAATTATGGCTGCTGCACTCCTTGGGTCGCATGGACAAAATTCAGGCACTTGCCAATCTGCCCATCCTTACCACAAATCACTGGGATCTCCTCGTTCTCCTCCCCTCTCTTCTTCCTCTCCTCCCCTCCTCCTTCTCCTCCTCTCCCCTTCTCCCCTCCTTCTTCTCTCCTTTTTCTCCTTCCTTCCTCCTTCTTCCTCTTCCTTTTCCTCTTCTCCTCCTCCTCCTCTCCTTCCCCCCCTCCTCCTCCTCCTTCTGCTCCTTTTTCTCATCCCCACCTCCCCTCCCCTCTTCCTCCTCTCCTCTTCCCCTCCTCCCCCTCTCCTCCTCCTCCTCTCCTCCTCCTCCTCTCCTCCTTCTCCTCCTCTTTTCTCCTTCCTTCCTCCTTCCTCCTCCTCCTCTTCCTTCTCCTCCTCTCCTTCCCCCACCAGCATCACCTTCTCCTCTTCCTGTTCCTCCCCCTCCTCCCTCCTTCCACCTCTTCCTCCTCCTCCTGGAAGAAAAAAATGCATTTTCCTGCATTTCTTCTACCTCATCAGTTGCTCCTTATTAAACTCTTAGAGAAGATACACGGAGCTCTTTTGTCTTGTCCAACAGGCGAGGGAACTTTCCTTCCACACTGATTTTCTGCTTGGATTCTTCCACTAATGATAATTTGTGTTCTCATCATATTGCATTTATGGCGGAACTGTACATCTTAAGTGGGGGAGAGACACGTTCTCTGGTAGATCCATTCCATCCTGCTGCTAAGGTTTTGACATCCGATTCCTACCAGGAGTGCCAATCCCTGCATCAGCTGGTATTTGCTATCCCAAAAAATATAACTTGATCCAACTGCTGGCATGTCAAACGCAAGAAAAGTTTCTTATCTAAGGAGAGAAACACAGATTTGCAAACCTCAGGAACAAGAGGCTATTTCTTTTTCACTTCCATCTGGCTGCACACATTTTTAACGGTTTGCACAAGTCTTCTTATCACAGTGTGATCTGATTGCCACATCCCATGCCTTGCCTAGGCAAGTTGGAAAAGACCACCAAATTGGGTCGTTGTGCTTCCCTTTGGGGATGAAAATCACACCACTAGAATATCATGGGGGGGGGGGGCNGGGGGGGGGGGGGCAGGAGGGTAACATTGTATTTCCAGGGATTGGATGCTGCTGGTATAACAAGCGATTCGGTGATTGTGCACTTCACCCCATAATCCCTCACAGGATGGATTCTGGACAACTGAATGGAGCTAGCAGAGAATTTACTGGCCGGATGTCTTTCCTGTCACCAGTGCAGAGTTTTGTTTAGTACATACATTCTTACTGTGCCCAGAGAGAGAAATAGCTGCCTCTACCTAGGATCGGACTCACAACCTCATAATTGTGAGGCAGGAACTCCACCTCTAGGCCACCACACCACTCCATCCGATGCCCCTGAATGAACTGGTTGTAAGTTAAGGACCCCTTGTGTAGAATGTACTTAGGAAACGGTGTAATTATTTTCAGCTCTGCTTGCTTTTCTTTTTCTTATTTCATATTTTTGTACTTTGTTTACTAGCTCTTCCCACCCCCACCCCAACCATCGCTTATTGCAAAATAGAACAGTATTATGGGGTGTCATTGTTATTTAGAACATTTCTATATCACTCATTCCCCTCATGGCACTGTAGAGTCTCATAGGGATTGTGCTAATAACTGTTATTTTTTTATTAATCAAAATGAACTGTTCATGAAATTATAGGAAAATCAAATAACTGTTTTGGCAAAGCAGTGTCTTCTGCTTTGCCCTAATGCACCTAATGAACTGCTCTACATGGTGTTCAACAGAAGCTTGGGAGAATCTCTGGTATATCTCTGGGTTCCTCTCACCTTGAAGTTTGAATAAACATAAACAGCTGAATACCATATCCTTAACATCGGATTTCTTTCCTTTTTTAAAAAAGTCTCTGTTGCTGCAGGTCTTTGATGGACCCTTGACTTTTACTGTTTTATTAAATTACAATTATTCTAAATTATCCTAAATTATTATCCTAAAGGGGTCAAAGATATTGTGATGACCCAGGGCGTGGCACAAAAGCAACAAAGTCACAAAAGTAGATAAAGTCCCTTTAATTCCTCCAGCTTGGCCCCCAATGTCCAGTTATCTTTGACTGGAGAAAAAACTCTCCCAAGAACAGTTTTTAAAGGGAAGAAATTCCATCCGAACCCAAAGTAAATATAGATTATACATAAAAACCAACACAAACCACAAAGCTGCAGCAATTAATGAGACTTGGCAGGATAAGGAATTGAAGACTTCAAAAGATAACGAAACACACACAGTTGGGAGGACGCCAGAACTCAGATAAAACCTGACAAACCAAAATAACTCATGCTTTGCTTCCAGCAACTTTGCTGTGTATAGTTTTGCCTTTTTAAACAGTTTTCCCAGCTGTAGCCAATGAAGGGGATCAGGGCCTTTTCCTCTCCCACAAACCATGCAACTCATATTGCTCCCTTATCTGTTCCTCTCTGCGTTCCCTAGGATGAAGAGGAGGTGGCCCTGGTCTTCCTCTGAATGCCCAGCCGGACTGTGCCCTTCCCCAGTTTCCTCTAGCAGCCACCGGAGCCACGCTTCCACTCCTTGTCAGCTGTTCCACCTCTCCTTCAGAATCAGATTCCAACAGGGGCATGACCGACATATTTGATATTTGACAGACCAGAAAATAGGATTCAAAATATTTGGATAAAATAGTCTTACAGCTTAAAAGGGCTAAAATTATTTAGATCAGTTGTTTTCCCTTTTTTTCTTTGAATTTTGAGTTTTTGTTTAATCTAACAGATTTTTGTTTAATTTCCTAATTGGGGGGGGGGGGGAATAGACTAAACAAAAGTCCCAAAGGTGTTTTTTTTCAAGAAGCAACTGGACTTTCTGATTTTTCTTTGAAGATGTTTCGCTTCTCATCCAAGAAGCTTCTTTAGCTCTGACTGAATGGTGGGGAATTGAAGGATTGATACTCCTTGCAAACAGCTGGTCATTTGCATCCTTTTAGACAGTTGTTGAAGTCACCTGAATGCTTATCTGTTTCCTCAGGATCACCTGAGTCGTCAGGGTCATCTGAGGTTTATCTGTGTCTGCAAAGTCATCTGAGTAGCACAAATGCTTTCAGCAGTTTCAAGCAGGCTCCACACCCATTTGTCTTACACAGTAGGTGTTGTGATGGGTCAGCTGTGTGGGTGTGTCAAGTGAAGGTCTTGTGGTGGGTTTTAAATGGCTAAGGGACCCATATCTGACCCATCACAAGACCCTGATCAGATGTGACCTCAACATTACAAGTTCTACTGATCACTCAAAATCCCTTACAAGCAGAAGAAAACCAACAATGACATCTATTAAATTCTGCCTAAGATGTTATCTAGCTTGGTAATGAAACCTTTGGAACCCAACCCACAAGCTTGGAGAATGAACCTCCACCCTCATCCTACACTCAGGCTACAGATATTTGCCATTATCGCAAATAGTATACAATAAATAGTATAGAATAGAATTCTTTATTGGCCAAGTGTGATTGGACACACAAGGAATTTGTCTTGGTGCAAATGCTTCAGTGTACATAAAAGAAATGATACATTCAGCAAAGAGTCCAAGAACAAAAATGTACTAACAACATTAAATCATATCCCAATAGGGTACATAGCATCAATCATACTAGGAAACAGGTCAATATAAATGACTTTGTTCATAACAGAATAACCCTAAACACACCAGACTTGAGGAATTCTAGGCTGAGACAACCTTGAACTTTGCTGAAGACTGGACTTAAGCATAGTACAATCAATATTAATGGTGACCAAGTCAATGAATATTTCAAGCTTAATCACAAACAACACAAGAACACACAACAGATATAAACTTAATGATAAACCACTCCAGACTTGCATTGCAGGAAGTACACTTTCAGCACAGAGTGGTCAAGTTGTCTGGAACTCGCACTACTGATTCTGTGTCACCTGCTATCCACTCCTTCACACCTCAAACTAACCTCTATTGGAGCCTCACCTGTTCCTAAGAGGTCTGTAAGGGGCATGAATAGCACACATATCGTGCCTACCATCCTGTCCTATGTCCCCAATTATTAAGTTCCTATTCTAAATATTTAAACTTACGTTTATTCTTAAATTTCTATTATTTGTAAAGCCATTTGTCAAAAATGCAAATAAACAAGATAAATAAATCATAAGGATACAAGTGATAAAGATACAGTCATACAGACACATATGGGAGGGGATTGTGATAAGGAGTGATGAGAAAAGGATTAATAGCAATAGTATGCAGACTGTTTAAATAAGTTCGAACAGTGTGAAGGAAATTATTTGTTTAGCAAGAAGTGATGGTGTTCAGGAAAAATGTCCCTTGTGTCATTTGTCTAGTTGTTCTGATGTGCAGTGCTCTATAGCATCATTTTGAGGGAAGGAGTTGAAACAGTTTATGTCCGGGATGCGAGGAGTCTTTAAATATTTTCACAGCCCTCTTTTTGACTCATGCAGTATACATGTCCTCGATTGCAGGTTGGTAGCATTTGTTTTTTCTGCAGCCCTAATTACACTCTGAAGTCTGTTTCTGTCTTTTTGGGTTGCAAAACTAATATAATATATAATATAAATAATATGATAAAGAATCATGGAAGCCTGAATTAAGGCTGAATTTCTTTCTAACCCTTCCTGCCTTTTGGGGCAAAACTGATTTTTTGGAGGGAGTAATATGCCTACCGTGTATTTTCTTCAAGTCTATCTCCATATTCCATACTTTTCTACATCAAGGTTCCATGAAACATGTCAAAAACCCCTGATTTAAGTCATGTTAAGTTTCATATTTGTTAAATTGCTCTCTTCTCCCAGTTGAACCAAAAACAAAGTTAAAAGTCTGAACTATGGAGATTTCTTTCTATTCTAACTCCTGAAGGACTCACTTAGGAAGTGAATCTGCTTGCTTGTTGTTGTGCAACCCTCTGGATGTTATCCGAAGTCTAAAATTCTGGTGGGAAAGAGGTTGTGTTTCTGTACTTTCAAAGATTAACATACCCACACACTGGATATTGCCGCCTTCAAGGACTGCAAAAAAAAAAAAAAAA
>BHFT01032367.1:21607-55443 GCA_004320025.1 Laticauda laticaudata
AAAAAAAAAAAAAAAACCCCAAAAAAACCCCAACAACCCCTTATTGGAAAAGATATCTTTGTCCCACATGTCCCAATTGTGACAGGTGTGGAGTGGAAAACAAACAGCCACTGTTTGAAGCTCTGGAGCAAATAGTGGTATCTTTGCACACAGCCCCGAGAATGTGAATAAAACGAACCACAAAATTACTGATGCAAATCTGGACTCATCTGTATGAATAATAAGCATGCTGTAAGGCTGTATCTTTCCACCCACTTTCCAAGAGCCCGAGATAGGATCGAACTAATTGTTCCATAAATTAAGGAACTGGTAATAACTAAAACAAAAAAGAGCCTCTGTAACTTTCTGATTCGTATCTTTAATCAATTGCAACACGTTACAATCGAGTTTGCTGCTCGGTTTCCTAATTCTTCACCAAAAAGCAATCACTTCACTGGCTTCAACCAACATGATACCGTACTGTTGCATTTTTAAAAAATTGACTTTCACAGTGGCTTTTCCAGGATCTGAGGCATATCAGCTAAACCAGGGGTCCCCAACCTTTTGGACCTCAGGGACCACCAAACTCAGAATTTTAAATCCTGTGGACCATTAATATTAATTTTGACTGACAATGGCTTGCTGATGTTTGTGGGAGAGAAAGAGAGAGAGACTTTTGGTTTCATGCAAGGAAAGCAGCAGAAGCAGCAGAAGTCTTTCTTTCTCACCCCCAAATTCCACCATAAATGAGTCTTTGTTGGCACAGCCTCTTGGAGCAGGATGCCTTGCAAGGTCCCAAAAATTCATTTATGGTGGAGTTTGAAGGAGAAAAAGAAAGACTTTTGCTGCTTTCCTTGAGTAGGAAAAGTAGAAGAAGAAAGAAGTGGAAAGAAGCAGCCCGGTGGCCAGGCTAGGCATGTGGGGTGAGTAGGGCAAGTTCCCCCCCTCCACCCTTTCCCCCCTCCTCTTACTGCCTTGTGTTGTTCACAATGCAAGTGACGCAAGCCTTGTGTTTTCACGAGCCATGTGGGCAACACAGCCTTGTGTTCCCATGAAGTCTGGATTAATTGCTTTGGGGGTGACATTTCTCTGTGGACCACCAAAATTTTCTCGCAGACCACCAGTGATCCCCGGCCCACTGATTGGTGACTACTGAGCTAAACAGAAATGTAACTGAGCACCATGTGAGGACCTTAATGAAGAGAGAAAAGGTTTTCTGTTACAAAAAGTTGCAACATTGCAACACTTACATATCATGTTTGTGCTCGGCATGCTGCATCCATAGAGTGGGAGCATCAAGATCGCGAGATGTAACAATGCCACTTTATAGTGGTGGTCCTCAGCTTACGACCACTAATGAGCTCACCATTTTGGTTGTTAAACAAGAATGTTGTTAGTGAGTTTTGCCCCATTTTATGGCCATTCTTGTTATAGCTGTTAAGTGAATCACTGCAATTGTTAAGTGAGCAACCTGATTGTCCTACCCTGATTTCTCTTCTGCTTGCAACTGTCCACAGTTAGACAGGAGCAGTTCTGCCCATTGTCCCAATACAGGTAGTTCTCAGTTTATGACCAAAATTGAGCCCAAAATTTCTGATGCTAAGAGAAACATTTGTTAATTTGTTAAAATTTGCCCTGTTTTATGACTTTTCTTGTTATAGTTGTTTAATGAGTAATGAGTGATTAAGTTACTCTGGCTTTCCCATCAGGGGTGGGATCTGACAGGGTAAACTACTAGTTCGGTCATTTACGAGGTTTGGTGATTTACAATGTGCTTCCCTGCATGCTGCCAGCACACCTGTAAGTCGTCATCAGCATGCTGCATGCAGAGAAGCAGCCTTTCAAAAAGCCCTTTTTTCCTGCTTTTTTAACTGCAGCTGTGCCTCGCACAGCAGCTGAAGTTGAAAAAATAAGGAAATAAAGGTCAGATAAGAGCCCAGGTGGGTGGGTGGGCAAAAACATCAGCAGACATCCTCTTCAGAGCTACCGGTTCTACAGAGGTGGACAGAACCAGTAGAAACCCACCCCTGTTCCCCATTGTCTTTGCTTATCAGAAGGTCACAAAAGGGGATCACATGACCCCAGGACACTGAAATTGTCATAAATGTGAGTCAATTGCCAAGTGTCTAAATTTTGATCATGGGACCATAGAGATATTGTAATGGTCCTAAGTGTGGAAAACGCCCATAAGTCACTTCTTTCAGTGCTTTTGCAACTGCAGATGTTCATTAAACAAATTGCTGTAAGTCGAAGACTCCTCCCACCATAGCAGCAAGGATATTCTTGGAATACTACATTCAGTTGTGGTTGTTTTGACCCAGGCTTCCTAAACCGTAATCACACATAAACTTGTTTTAAAAACAAAACCTTTTTTATTGCAACGCTGGGAATTGTTTTCATTCCCAGCTGGAATTAATCTCAAACAGTCCCCGAGATAAGCACACACCTTTCAGTTCTATGAAGTGCTGCCAAAAACAGAAGTATGAAATTAACTATAAAAGAAACCAACTGAAGTACAAGAAAAAAAACCAACCAAAATACACGGAGCTTAAGGATGACTCAGAACCGACTGAACTACTTTGCTTCCTGCAAAGGTTTCATTAACTTTGCCTGTCCTTTGCACCTTTTGGGAGGGGCAATCACTTCCAAGCCTTACTCCTGAGTTGCCCCTTTTATCTCAGCTGCTCTTGCCTTCTAGCAGCTCTGTGCACATGCGCACCCCTTGTTCCTCTGCTTCACTGCTGCCAGATTCTGAAGGCTCTGAAGGCAGCACCCCACTCCCAGATGGTCCTGGCCCCATCTCTGCTTTGGACGCAGGACCCTCATCTGAGTCCTCTCCAGACACCCAGACTGGTCCCCGTTCTTCCACTGCCATCTGCACAGGCTGCCGGAGAAGCACAAATTTTGAGTAGTTCGGAGGACCGGCAAATCCTACCTCTGACTGGCCTTGCTCCCATCCCTTCTCTGTCTCCCAAGTCCCAGCTGATTGGCTGAGTCTTCTTCTGTTGCCCTGCACACAGGAGAACAGGGCTGGAAAGCAGGTTAGTGGGATTTGGAGGGAATGGAGATTTTGTAGTAACCTTCCTCCAGGAGTGGGGATGGAATGGGGATTTTGCAGTATCCTTCCCCTGCCACGCCCACCAAGCTATGCCCACCAAGCCACACCCATCAAGCCATGCCCACAGAACCAGTCGTAAAAAAAATTGAATCCCACGACTGAGACATAGCTTTAACATAAAATATTATCCAGCTTTTTGAGTGTCTTTTTTAATAACATATTTTGGACTGTTTCACAATATTAATCATTCAAATGTTTGTGCTCTGTGGACCTTGTAAATTCCTTCCTCTGTAAATAGACATGATAGCCTAGATTTACCTTATTTCTTTCCTGATGCCAACCATCGGTTTCAACCCAGCCCCTTCAAATCTATGATTACAGTAGTTTGTAGATCACATGATTTTCCTTACTTGCCCACCAAACCACGCCCACAGAACCAGTAGTAAAATTGTTTGAATCCCACCACTGGCTCCCATGCTTCATAGCCATCGTTTGGAGAACAGTAATTTGGAATAGACAATTTAAGCCTGAAACTGACTAAAATTCAGATGAGGGGTCCTTGGTGCCCTCTGAGCTTGTTTGTTTTCTTGCAGACGTTTTATTACCACACTAGGTAATGTCATCAGTGCTAGAAGGGTTTGGGGTTTGCTTTTTGTTTATATACTTCACACTGTTTGTAAATATTCTTAGCCCTGGTAATGTTACCTAGTTAAGGATAATGAAACATCTGCAAAAAAAACAAGCAAGATCAGAGAGCACCAAGGACTCCTCATTTCAACCCTGAGCTACAAATATTCTCCTTTATAAGCAACATTCAGATCCTTACTTCCACTCCTTTATTCCAGCTGTTAAATAACTGATTTTGCTTCTACTCTGCCACTTAGTCCAAGATAAGACCCACAAGGCTGCTGGTGGTATAATAAAACTCCACCACGCAACCCCCAAAACTCAATAAATACCAATAAAAATCCAGTAAATTATAAGGCATTAGAGCTCATTAGCTCTCATATGAATGGGATGCATTAATCAGGAAAACGCTGCCGATTGAATTTCTATCCATTCTGCTGCCACTAAAAATAGAGTTGTGATTCCCAAAAAGGAATAATCAGTTACTTCTTAGTTATCATTATCCGTTTTCTGTTCTGGCCTACCTACTGCAAGACTCAAGGATCCCTAGTGATTCCTCTATTGGCTGAATCTTAGATACATTTTTTTCTCCTGATGGCTTTTTGCAGAATTCACTGACTTTGAATAATCAATAATAATCAATAATCAGATTTAAGCTGGAAGGGATCTTTGAGGTCTTCTAGTCCAACCTCCTGCTCAAGCATGAAACCCAGTTTCAGACAAATGGTGTCCAATCTCTTCTTAAAAATCTCCAGTGTTGTAGCACCCACAAGTTCTGGTGGCAAGCTGTCCCACTGGTTAATTGTTCTCACTGTCAGGAAGTTGCTCCTTAATTCCAGATTGCTTCTCTCCTTGGTTATTTTTCACCCATTGTTTCTTGTCTTGCTTTCTGATCCTTTGGAAAATAAGTTGACCCCGCTCTTCTTTGTGGCAATCCTCAAATGTTGGAACACTGATATCATGTCACCCTTAGTCCTTCTTTTTCATTAAGCTAGACATCCCCAATTCTTGCAATCCTTCTTTATATATTTTAGACTCCAAGCCTTCTTAGTTGCTCTTCTCTGTACTTTTCTCCCAAAGTCTCAACATCTTTTTTGTAATTTTGATGATCAAAACTGGATGCAGTATTCCAGGTGTGACTCCCTGTTGGTTTCTGGTCAAGATGCCTGAAGTATCTAGGCTTACTGACTTGTGGACATTCGGAATACCTTGGTTGGTGTTTGGAGACTCTTTGTGTTTGAAATATTTCTTAGTAACTTTATCTAGTGTTCCTGGCAGCCTTGCACAATCTTAGAAAGGCTCGTTCTTATCAGAGACAATTAATTTTAAACAGCCTTTTGCTTTGAGATTTTGATGATGCTGTAAAGCAATGCACTCCAGAGCAACTAGAAACAAGAGCAGTTTTTTCCCTGAATGCCATCACCCTGCTAAACAAATAATTCCCCTCAACACTGTCCAATTATTTACAAAGTCTGCACTACTATTACTGTTAATCTTCTCATCATTCCTTATCACCTATCCCCTCCCACTTGTGACTGTGTGACTGTAACTTTGTTGCTTGTATCCTTATGATCTATATTGACTGTTTCCTAGTATGATTAAATTGCTTATTGTACCCTTATGACTATTATTAAGTGTTGGCCCTTATGATTCTTGTTGACTGTATCTTTTTTTTATGTGCACTGAGAGCATTTGCATCAAGACAAATTCCTTGTGTTTCTAATCACACTTGGCCAATAAAGATTGGTCTATATTCTATTCTATTCTATTCTATTCTATTCTATTCTATTCTATTTTATTCTGTTCTATTCTGTTCTGTTCTGTTCTGTTCTGTTCTACTTCTACTTCTACTTCTACTTCTACTTCTACTTCTACTTCTACTTCTACTTCTACTTCTACTTCTACTACTTCTACTTCTAGTTCTTGTTCTGTGCTGTACTGTGCTGTGCTGTGCTATGCTATTGTTCTGACCCAAACCTTATTGCAAGGAAACAAACATGAAACAGAAGTAAACAGAAAACCTTTAATGATTCTTTACGAATTTTGTTCCTTCCCAGTTAAAAGGCTGTTTCAAACTAATTGTCTCGGATAAGAACGAGCCTTGCCAAGGTTGTGCAAGGCTGCCAAGAACACTAGATAAAGTTACTAAACTATTTCAAACACAAAGAGTCTCCAAAACACCAACCAAGATATTTCTGAACATCCACAAGGCTTGAGTGAAAAATTCTTTGTTTCCTGCAAAGAACTCTGGTTTCTCAGCTGGCTTTTATCTCTTAAAGGAGGGGCCATCACCTTGCAGCCTTACTCCCGAATCGCCTGTGCTGCTGCAGTTGCTCTTTTCTTCAAGCAGCCCTGCATGCACGCGCACTGAGCAAGGCTCTTCAGGGACCTCTTCATCACTGCTGCCAGCCTCCACAATCTCCGAAGGCAGCACTCCACTCCCTGATAGTCCTGGCCCAATCCTGCAATCACACACAGGCCCCTCATCTGAGTCCTCACTCTCCGAGACCTCAGCCCTCCACATCTCTTGCCAGCGAACCACAACAGCTGTGCTATGCTATGCTACATTTATTTATTTGTCTGTTTGTTTGTTTTATTTTGATTTGTCAGTTGCTTACAAGATAACAGGTATAACTTTAAACATGGTTATAAATACATGAATGGGTACATATAAGAAAAAATAAAAGAAACAATAGGACAGGGACGGTAGGTACGTTGGTGTGCTTATGCACGCTCCCGCCAGACTCTTAGGAAAGGGGTGAGGTTAATAGTAAACAGTCTATGGTTAAAGTTTTTGGGGTTTGGGGAAAAAAACCACAGAGTCAGGTAGAGTATTCCAGACATTGACAACTCTGTTGTTGAAGTCGTAATTCCTGCAATCAAGTTTTGTGCGGTTAACCTTGAGTTTGTATCTATTGTGTGCTCTTGCATTGTTATGGTTGAAGCTGAAGTTTCATTGACAGGTAGGATATTCCAATGTATGATTTTTATATACCATACTTAGATCAGACTGAAGACAGCATAATTCAAGGTTTTCTAGGTCTAGAATTTCAAGTCTGGTGGCATAAGGTATTCTGCAATGAGTAGAGGAGTGGAAAACTCTTCTTGTGAAATATTTCTGGACTTTCTCAACTGTGCTAATATCAGATACGTAATGTAGTTTCCAGACTGATGAGCTGCCTTTGAGTATTGGTCTAGCAAATGTTTTGTATGCTCTAGTTAGTAGTGTGGTATTACCAGAGAAAAAGCTACGTAGGATTAGGTTAACAGCTCTTTATGCCTTTTTGGCTATGTAGTTACAGTGGGCTCTAGCACTTAAGACCCGGTCCCACTGCACTTACGGATTCAAAGAGGATGTAAAAAGTTAAAAAAAACTTGCCATCCGTTGGAAAACGCTATGCATCCATTGTGTACTCATTGCATAAATGTTTCATATGCTCTATCCGTCGAGCATCCATCCACTGCAATTTCATCTGCGCAAGAAGTTTTTAAGCTGCACAAAACTTTTTGAGCGGATGAACTTTCCACCGTGTACGATGTACATCCGCGACATATATGGGCAACAAACGTTCTATCTCCGTTATCATCCATTAAATGTCTGCTGTATCCTCTCTGCATCCTCTTGGCCATCCCCTCAACTCACATCTGCTGCAGCTGAAAACAGAAAGAGGGAGGAAACAAAAGGTGCACGGAACGTCTACACAGTGTTAGTAGCACAGAAATAGAAAGGATGTAAGCGTATGCATCTCGTATATAAAGTATTCAAAACGGACAAAACATTTGGATCTGGGATGTATCTCGTATATTTAGGATGTCTGCAGTATGTTTAGAGTATGTAGAAGGACACCTAGCGGACAACTGATATTTCCTATAAAAAAGGGGAGAAAATCATCTGGATCTCAGTATGAGTCAGCAGCCGTGGTGTACAGACCTCTTCACCCTTGGTCTTGGTCTTCGACATCATCAATTGTTCTCCACATGGATGATGACACAGTCATATGATAGCTGCGCTCATTCATCACCATAACCAAAACCTGTTCAGACTGTTTCACCTTTTATTTTCCTTCACAGAAGGAGAAGAAGGAGACATCCAAGAGCTGTGTGGGTCCAAGGATGGATCATGAGAAGAATGGAGTTTGGACTCCATAACCAGTTGATGGTGGAGCTGAGGAATGAAGACCCTCATGCATTCCATCACTTCATGAGGATGCCACCAGCCATGTTTGACGAACTTGTAGAGTGTCTGAGACCCAGGTTGACCAAGCCTAGCACCAACTTCTGTCCCAACCTGGACCCTGGACTGAAGGTGGCACTGACTCTGTGGCAACCTGGCCTCTGGAACCACATACAGAAACATGCAGTAAGCGTGGAGGGTGCCACACAACAGCATCAGCAAAGTGGTCAGGAGAATGGGTGCAGGCCATCACTGAAGAATACCTGGAGGAGCTCCTCAAATGCCCCACCACTGAAAAAGGCTGGTATCAGAGGTGGAACTTTCCCCACACCGTTGGAGCCATAGATGGGAAGCACGTGGCCTGCAAGCTCCACCCAACTCAGGGTCCACTTATTACAACTACAAGGGCTTCCTCAGTATCATCCTCTTTGCCATGGTTGATGCTGACTACAAGTTCATGTACATCGATGCTTCAGGCAACGGGTAGCTTCAGATGCCCAGGTATACAATGTAAGTGACCTCAAGGATGGGCTGAACACAACCTCATCATGGGTTTTCCAGATCCAGACCCCCTACCCAATGACACACAAGATGTGCCCTACTTCATCGTGGGAGATGACGCCTTCTCTCTCAGAACCTACCTCATGAAGCCATACACTTCAAGATACTTCACCATGAAAGAGAGATCTTCAACTACAGGCTGTCAGGGCAAGACGGGTGATGGAGAACGCCTTTGGCATCCTGGCCAACAGGTTCCAGATACTTCTCACCACCATGCAGCATGACCCAGAGACTGTGAGGAGCTTCGTGGAAGCTTGCTGCATCCTGCACAATCTCATGCGCACCCACTACCCAGTGTTGCAGAACAGACTTGTGGACTGTCAACAAGGGAATGGGAACATGGAGGCCTGGTGAATGGAGGAAGGACGTAACCTGATAGACACCTGTGGATGTACAAGGCCCAAACAGAGCTTCACGTGAAGGGAAGAAGCAGCGCAACCTCCTGAGACACTGGTGCAACTCCCGAGCTGGAGCAGTGGAGTGGCAGAACAGGATGATAGATGATGAATGGATGCTTCCTTGAGGCTGTCACATAACACTGATGAGATTGTGCCATGTATGTTGAGTGGTCCTACAATGAATAGGGCATTAATAAAGAGCTTTGTTTATTTTAAAATGTGTTGATCAATGATAATATTGTTGTGATAGTAAAGTTCCATATGTGTGGCAGCTGGGATGGTGGACCATACAGTCCCATTATGGTTGCACTGGAGGTTTATCTCTCCCACAACTATCCTTATCTATCCACAAGCCTGCAAAGGCTTAACCATTTTTTCAAAGTTTTCAACCAACACTTTATTAAGGTAAAAAAATGAATCAAGCGTCTAAGCAAAGATAACCTTTATTAACTTTCTTAGGTAAACTTTATGACTTTATTAAAAAAGCAAAATGAACCAAGTAAAGTGTCTTAAGCAAAGATAAACTTAAGTACAGCTTTGTCTCTGACACTATTTCTCAGTACATCTGAGTCATGTCCATAGTCTCAGCTGTTAAGTGGGCAGGGACTGTGGAGGCGGATGTGGCTTGAGTGCTGGTCTGAGACACCATTGGGGTGCTTGGCCCTGAGGGTACAACAGGGGATGGTGTGTTCAGGAAGCTTATCCAAGAGTTGACTCAGTCCCATGAGGTTGAGAGGCCCTTCATCAAGGACTTGAGATGTCAGGCCCAATGCTGATGACAGATTGTCCATTGACGGGCTTGGCTGTGGGGTGGAGGAAGGAGGAGTATAGTGGGGCTGTCTGGTCTGCAAGCTGGGTGAGGACTGGCGTCTGTGGCATCCGATGAACTGGGCTGGCCTGGGAAGTTCTGCTTCTGCTGTGGGAAGTCCTGGTAGTCGTAGCCTTGGTAGATGAGGGGCTGTGAAAGCCGTGGAAGGGTGTGACATTGCCTGGGGTGGAGGAGCAGACCTGGACTGGGTAGGAGCAGCTTCAGCTGGGCCTTGGGGTTTGTGCAGAAGTGCTGTGATCTTCTGCTTCATCACCTGGTACTGGGCCTCGGGCAGGTCCCTGAGGGTGTGGCTCACCTAGGTGATGAAGGGCTTCTGGTCTGAGGATGGTATGTCGCTGTGGACCAGCTGAGAGAGAAGTTCTGTGCTGGTCTTCATTGTGTCCCTGATCTCCAACAGCACACTGTGGCCTGGCCCTCCAGTCTGCCACTCTGCCTGCATCCTCTGGAGCTGGGGTGGGGGTGGGTTGGCATCTGGTGGCTGCTGCTTCTTCCTCCATTTCTGACAGTAGGGCATCATCCTCCATGGGATCCTCCAAGTCTGCTGGTATGGGGAGTGCAGTTGTCGGGGTGGTCTCTGCTATGGGGCCCTCTGAAGACACCTGCCTAGACAGGGTAGCTGGCTCCTGGCTGGAGAGGACTGGCTATCTGTGGGCTGTCTGAGGGAGAGGGGTCTCAGAGGGGCTGCTCCTCGGTGGCGGATCTTACCCTCCAGGAAACTGCACTTTGGCCATGACATACATCTCCCGGTCAGTGAGCTTGACAGCGGCCTGCCCAGATTTCTGAGGTGTAGCTTGCCATACCAGATGTGCATGTGCTTTCATCATCCAAGGAGTACATCTGCAGTGTACCCAGGCTCTCTGCCTTGTCTCTCAAAGCTGCCTGCTTCTTCTTGGTGTCGTGATACAGTCTGTGGCCCTTTCCTCCAGAGGTACTCGTTCTCCCTCAGCCATTCCAGTACCTCATCTCATGCTCCTTGGAAATGGTGTCCTGTTTCCTCTCTCCTTCTCCTTCCTTGCCTCTTCCTCCTCTGGCAGGGGCTTCAGCAGGGCCTTCAGGGCTTGAGCAGCAGGGCTTCAGGGGCTTGAGCAGCAGGGCTTTCAGGGGCTTGATCAGCAGGGCCTTCAGGGACTTGAGCAGCAGGGTCTTCAGGGGCTTGAGTAGCAGGGCCTTCAAGGGCTTGAAGGCAGGGCCATCAGCAGCAGGGCTTTGAGGGCCTTGGGGCTGGTCCACCACAGCGGCAGCAGCAGCTTCAGAGTCAGTGCCAGGGGGTAGGAATGCTGGTTCTGGCCTTCATTTGCCAGGGCTTGAACAAGTAGGCATGGGCTTCCTCTTCTTGCCTGACTGATGAACCATGGTGTTCCTGCAAGATGTATATGGCAGCTCGTCTTTCCCCTGTATGTTGACTGCATGCGTGCTGCATCCTTTTATATCTGCGGAGCTGACGCAATTCATACTCCCCGCATGCGCGGTGAACGCTATTGCATCCGATATACATCCACGCGGCATCCCCTTTGTTTCCGATAGGTGTCTGTGATGCATCCACTTCATCCGCTATGCATCCGCTTCGAAATTCTCCCCTGGAACCCCTTCAGATGTGTCATCTGCTTCCATCCACTGTCATCCGCTAGGCTTCCTATGAACATCCGTTTAACATCTCCTGCTACATACTACCTACGTCCTTTCTTTTCCATTCTATTCTGTTCTGTTTATGCAAATTTTCACCACTTTTTTGGAGCAGATGACAACGGAGGGGAGCCAGCCCCGAAATTTTGCTCGTCCGCTATGTCCTTTATGCATATGTTTTGCGTCTGTTGGCCAGTGGGACTGGGTCTTTAGATCATTAGAGATGAAGTATTCCAAGGTCCTTTACAGAGCTTGGATCATCAAAAAGGTCTTGACTGTTCAGCTTGTATTTTAATTTTCTGATTTTTTTTGCCAATATGTAAGACAGAGCATTTATTTGTTGAGATTTTGAAGTTGCCATTTGTTTGACCATTCTGATACATAGTCAAGATCTTTTTGAAGGTAGCAGTATTGCCTGTGGTATTGAACAGCTTTTACAATCATCAGCGAAAGAACACAGTTGCTCTTATATGATCACAGAGGCCATTTTTGTAGAGTTTTGAATAGAGTTGGTCCGTTAGAACAACTGGCCTTGGGGGACACCACTATTGACAGGTACAGTATAGCTATGCTATGCTATGCTACGCTACGCTATGCTATTCTTGAACAACTCCCCTGCAGTTGTAAGTATTTCTTCCTTGGACAAGTTTCAAGGGCAACGCCCAGGAATCTGACAATTAAAAGGGGTGACTTGAAGGGGGAGTCACTTTCCATTGGCCCTGAACTTCTGCCAACCCTTGAGCTACCAGCCCCAACTGAAGATGGTGACACTTGTTTCTGAAACTCTAAACAGCTTCAGAACTCCAACTTATGAACTGTGATCAGTTGTGCTGGCTCAGTTCTCCTCTGAGACTGTGACTCGGTGCATTGGCTATGAACAGAGGCTTCTCTGGAATGATGCTTCAGCTGCAAAGTTCTCCCCCAAGAGATGTTCAGTTGTCCCTCACTTTGTCTTCTTCCAGACACCAGCCCTGAAAGCCCTGTTTCCCCAGGCATTTATGGGACGACACACATCCCTCAGATATATTGGGATGGTTTTTCTTTCCTTTTTTAAATGTTTGCATTTATTCATTTTTTTCTGAATGTTGCAGATTTTCTGTTAATTGCTGCATTTTAATAGGGCTGCCGGATGCTTCTCCTGTGAAGGGGGAAAAGAGGCATTGGGTGATTTAGGAGCACTGATGTGCTCCTTGTGTGTGGCTCTTTAAAACAGATGTTAGGCAAACCTGGGAAAATACATGTTTTTTTGCAGCCAGATGCTGTGGTTCATCCCCTGTGCTCTGAATCACAATTTCCCCTTGAAGTGGGAGGCTACGTCCTTTCTAGATGCCCTTCCCCTCTTCGCTAAACTGCTCTGAGCTCCTATAGGAAGTACAGCAACATAAAATATCAATCAATCGATCAATTTTAAGTGCCGAGCACGGGAATATTCCTCAGAAAGAAAGAAAGAAAAAAGAAAGAAAGAAACACACACACACACACACACACACAGATAGATAGAAACAGATAGATAGATATACACAGATAAATAGATATAAATATAGATATGCTCCCATGAATTGATTTATTCAGGGGGGGTATAATTCTTTTTTTTAAATGTTATTAAAATTTAAAAAAAATTAAAACCAACACAAAGTAATACAAAAAGGAAGGGGAAAGAGAGAGGGAGGGGAAGGGAAGGGAAGGAAGGGGAAGGAAAGAATAAGGAGGTGGAAGGGAGGGAAAGAAGGCAGACAGGCAGGAAGGAAGGAGAGAGAAAAGAAGAAAGGAATGGGGAGAGAGTGAAGAAGGAAGGAAGAATGGAAGGAAGGAAGGAAGGCAGGAGGGGGGAGGGAAGGAGGGAAGGAGGGAAGGAAGGAGATAGGAAAGGAGGAAGGAAGGGGGAGGGGAGGAGAGGAGAAGGTAGGAAGAAAGGAAGGAAGGAAGGAAGGAAGGAAGGAAGGAAAGAAGGAAGGAAGGAAGGAAGGAAGGAAAAACCACCTCACTTTTTTTCTATTATCCCTTTTTTTTAATGATCAAAACCACAAATCACATTTGCCTTTTTTCCATTCAGGCAAAAAAAATAAGAGAGCTTGAAATATAGACATTGTCTTTCCTTGAGGATGTTCATTTGGCTATCTCTGCAAGCTCCATCATCATCTTCACCAACTGTTGTGGATAAAGTTGAACCTATCCACTTTGAATATGCAATAGCTTCATTGCAGTTCTAACAGAGGTTTATTTAGGAGGTTTATATTGTTGTGAGTGGCAGCATTAACAATTGAAACTGTAGTATAAGAGCACTTCACTCCCTCCACAAAATTATCCCTGAAGTAAATGTCAAGCAGAAGGAAAAGCAACAATGGGTTGTTTAACCACAATACTGCAACTTTGCATTAGACATTTCAGACATGAATAGAATAGAATAGAATAGAATATGGAACGGAATGGAATAAAATAGAATAGAATATGGAATGAAATGGAATAAAATAGAATAGAATATTGGAATGGAGAATAGAATAGAATAGACTAGAATAGAATAGAATAGAATAGAATAGAATAGAATAGAATATGTGGAATGGAATAGAATAGAATAGAATAGAATAGAATGGAATGGAATGGAATGGAATGGAATGGAAAGGAAGAGAAGAGAAGAGAAGAGAAGAGAAGAGAAGAGAAGAGAAGAGAAGAGAAGAGAAGAGAAGAAAGAGAAGAGAAGAAAGAAGAAGTATAGTGGAGCAGAGCAAAATCGAACAGAAGTGGAGTGGTTAGAGGTAGAGGGTAGGGTAGAGTAGAGTAGAGTAGAGTAGGTTGAAGTAGAGTAGAGTAGGTAGAGTAGAGTAGGGTAGACTAGACTAGACTAGACTAGACTAGAATAGAATAGAATAGAATAGAATTAGAATATTAAGGTGAACAAGAATAGAATAGATAGAATAGAATAGAATAGAATAGAAAAATACAGAATGGAAAGGAGAGAAGAGAAGAGAGAGAAAGAGAGAGAAGAGAAGAGAAGAGAAGAGAAGAGAAGAGAAGAGAAGTATAGTGGAGCAGAGCAAAATCGAACAGAAGTGGAGTAGAGTAGAGTAGGGTAGAGTAGGTAGACTAGAGTAGGTTGAGTAGAGTAGAGTAGAGTAGAGTAGAATAGAATAGAATAGAATAGAATATGGAATGAAATGGAATAGAATATGGAATGGAATGGAATAGAATAGAATAGAATATGGAATGAAATGGAATAGAATATGGAATAGAATATGGAATAGAATAAAATAGAATAGAATAGAATATGGAATGAAATGGAATAGAATATGGAATGGAATAGAATAGAATAGAATAGAATAGAATAGAACATGGAATGGAATGGAATAGAATAGAATAGAATAGAATAGAATAGAATAGAATACGGAATGGAATGGAATGGAATAGAATTAGTGGTGCTGTGGAGAATAGTTTGATTCCCTCTTCTTTGTGGCAGCCCCTGAGATATCTTTAATTCAGTATCTTGGGGAAGCATTCAAGGACACAAAACTTTGGTGGAAGGATTACATAGATTCTAGCAATCACCTCAATGTGGCTATTCCTCCTCATTCTGAGCCGAAAACATGCCCATTTCTTTCAGCTTCGGGCTCTGCAACATTTTCACTTTTTAATGAAGAGGAAGGAAGCATGTTAATGATGGATCAAATGCCATGATCTGAAAAGTGCTTTCAACAGAATATACAATTTTCAAAATAAAAAGTCCCCAAGCAACTAGAGTTCAGAAAGTTTGTGCAGGTGCTACAGGAAGGGCCTGAATTTTTCTTGAAGTGATCACATGAGAATAAGTGGTGTATGGAATCGTACTTCTTAAAAAAAATCAAAAATCACCCATAAGCAGAAGTGATCCTGTGAGAGATGTGACTTTGACAAGCTGGAGAAGGAAATATGTAGTAACCTCAAATCAAATGAAGTTGATTCTTTTGTTTGCCTTTTTGTAACATATCCGAAACTTTTCAAGTTTATTTGAGGTCGGGGAAGTTTCTATTATACCTGGGTCTTCCAGAGAAATATTTCAGCTTTCATTCTATTAAATAAGAGATTTTGCATTTCAAATGCCCTCCAATGGAGAAGACCATTTTAGGAAGTTCTCATTGGCCAACTGGAATGTTCTTTCGTTGATTTCATTGATTGGTTGACTTTGGAAAGAGTGCAGAGAAGAGCAAAAAAAAATTTTTTTTTGAAAATTTTATTTGGGTTTTCACAAAAAAAACATAATACAAATAAAACATCTTTTTTTAAAAAAAATAGCATGGTCTCTGGGTTATCACTTCTTCACACAGACACAGGCTCAATTTCATGCTCATTTTTGTGTTCTATTCCATATCTTATTACTGTTTTACATTTTCTACATAGTTTTTCCCCTCCTTTCATTTTCTCAACTTTATTTTGATTATCTCATCTCAATTCAAATCATTTATACTTTTGTCTGTCCTGTTTCAATTTCATATTTACTTTTCTCATTAAACAAATTTTCCCCTGTAGTTACTAATTGGAGTATGACACCTTTACATCTTTTTATTTTATCCATTCAAGTCTTATTTAAACTTCAATGTATACCTTTAAGATTATAACATTCAATATAATACAAAACTTCCAATCGAATTCCACTTGGTACATTCTTAAAATACACACTATATTCTTTAAAAAAGGTTATATATATATGTAAATAAAGCACTCAATCCATTCCAATTCACTTCCGTCATTAATATTCATTAAAATCTTAACATCTTTAACATTTCTTTTCAATTAAATTTCATACTTCCTTGGGAACACTTATAAATTTTCCATTATTAATTCTTTTTTTCCATATTTCTCTTCACTTATATTTTATAAATCATTAATAATTAAAATGTTCCCATCCTTTCCTAATTTAATTCTCTCAATCACTTTATTCCATTTATTTATTAACAAACCATCATTTTATCCATCATTTTAATCATATTTTCTAAAATAATTTCTATTTGTAATATAACAATACTATCTGATGTACCTCAAAAATAATTATTAAAGCGCTGGCAGTTAAAACATATGAAGAATGGTTACATGTACTAGGTATGTGTATTTGAATGAAAAGAAGGATTTGGGGAGAGATGGTAAGAGAGTTCCAATATTTGAGGGGCTCCTACAAAGATGAGGAGGTCAACCTATTCTCCAAAGGACCTGAAGCCAAGATGAGAAACAACAGATGGAAACTAAACAAAGAAAAAAAAAAGCAACTTAGAACTAAGAAGACATTTCCTAACAGTGAGAACAATCAACCAATGGAACAATTTGCCTTCAGAGGTTGTGGATGCTCCATCACTGGAAGTTTTTAAGAAGAGATTGGGCAACCATTTGTCTGGAATGGTGTAGGATCTCCTGCTCAAGTAGGGGATTGACTAGAAGACCCCCAAGGTCTCTTCCAACTCTAATATGTTATGTTCTTTGAATGTATACCTCCAGTGATTGGCAGTTCAATGCCTTCTCTTGTTTTCATTAAATCTCAAGACAACACAGAGAAAATCCTTTCATGAGTTTTCCTGATAATGGTACCAATGTAATATAATGCTGAGAAAGGTGAAAGGCATATGAATGGTGAAAGGAAAGAGAAGAATAACAGTTGGAAGGGTCCTTGGAGGTCTTCTAGTCCAACCCTCTGCTCAAGCAGGAGACCCCGTACCACTTCAGACAAATGGTTGACTAATCTCTTTTTAAAACCCCCCAGTTATGGAGCACTCACAACTTCTGAAGGCAAGTCATTCCACTGACTAATTGTTCTAACTCTCAAGAAATTTCTCCTGCATTCTAGGCTGGCTCTCTCCTTGGTTAGTTTCCATCCATTGCTTCTTGTCCTGCCTTCAGAGGCTTTGCAGAATAGTTGACCT
The DNA here is from genome assembly GCA_004320025.1 of Laticauda laticaudata. Lineage (NCBI taxonomy): Eukaryota > Metazoa > Chordata > Lepidosauria > Squamata > Elapidae > Laticauda > Laticauda laticaudata. The sequence continues at coordinate 38,736 of BHFT01032367.1, forward strand.
TTTCTTCCTTGTGGCAGCCCTTTAAATATTGGAATACTGCTATCATGTCACCTCTTCTTTTGATTAAACTAGACACACCCAGTTCAGTGGTGGGATTCAATTTTTTTTTACTACCAGTTCTGTGGGTGTGGCTTGGTGAGTGTGGCAGGGGAAGGTTACTACAAAATCCCCATTCCCTCCCCACCCCACTAAGCTACTTTCCAGCTCTGTTCTTCTGTGCAGGGCAACCAAAGAAGACCCAGCTGATTAGCTGGGACTTGGGAGGAGTTGGGGTTGGTGGGGCCAGTCAGAGGCGGGATTTGCCGGTTCTCCAAACTACTCAAGATTTCCACTACCAGTTCTCCAGAACTGGTCAGAACCTGCTGAATACCATCTCTGACTCAGTTTCTGCAACGGTTCTTCCTATGTTTTAGCCTCCAGCCCCCTAATCATTTTTATTGTTCTTCTCTGCACTCTTTATAGAGTCTCAACATCATTTTTATGTTTTGGTAAGCTGGATGCAGTACTCCAAGCATGGTCTTACCAAGGCATTATAAAGTGGTACTAACACTTCATGTGATCTTGATTCTATCCCTCTGATAGTTTCAACAGCAGCTCCTGAAAGCCTGGGGCATTTTCTTTAATCAAAGGAGAGTAGTTCAATGGACTACTGGCCTTGTCACTTGTTGAAGAGAGATTGATGAGTAATCAATATTTCCAGTCAATTTCAAGCAAAATTACTTTCTACAGTAGGCTGCTTAATGGTTATTATTGTGGTTCTCCCCTCTCCAGAGAGAGAGAGACACACACATAGACACACACCTCTTGCCTCTTGACACAACCTAATGATCTCATTTTCCATCCCAGTGCATTTTAGGGAACAAATGAAAGAAGGTCAACACTGTTGTTGTTGTTAGTTGCAAAGTCATGTCCAACCCATTGCGACCCCATGGACAATGTTCTTCTAGGTCTTCTTGTCCTCTACCATCTTCTAGAGTCCATTTAAGCTCATGCCAGTTACTTCAGTGATTCCATCCAGGCACCTCCTTCTCTGCTGTTCCATTCTTCTTCTTTTGCCCTCAATTATTCCCAGCATTAGGCTCTTCTCCAGTGAGTCAAAGTCTTTGAGTTTCCTCTTCAGGATCTGGCCTAAAGAGAAGTCAGGGTTGGCCTCCTCTTGGATGGTTCAGTTGGATTGCCTTGCAGTCCAAGGAACTTGCAGGAGTCTTCTCCTGTGCTGACTTTGGAGCCTCCAGAATCTGACATCAGCGAGGCAGAGGAACAAGGGGAGCCTGTTCCCAGTGTATGTGTGCACAGAGCTACCAGAAGGCAAGAACAGTAAAGACAAAAGGGGTGACTTAGGAGTAAGGTTTGGAAGTGATTGCCCTTCCCATAAGACATAAAAGAGGAGCAAAGGAACATGAACCTTTGCAGGAAGCAACTTTGTTCATACTGGTTGGTTTGAAACCTGAAGCTCTGTGTTGAATTTGTGCTCCGGTTGGCCTTGTATAACTAATTGAAAATTTAATTGTTGGCAGCATTTCAAGGAAGATAAAGATGGGTGCTTATCAGACTTATCCCGAAGGATGTCAACAGACTTCTGTGAGACTATTTACAAACTGTTTGAGACTCATTACGGGCTGTGAATGAATAAAATTCACAGCCGTTGAAATAAAGAAAAAAGGGATTTGAGACTAACATGTGTTTGTTAATATCTCAGGAAGCCTCGGTCAAAACATCTTCAGCACCAGAGTTCAAAGGCCTCCTTTCTTTGGTGCTCAGCCTTCCTTATGGTCCAACTTTCACAGCCATGCATTGCAACTGGGAAAGCCATAGCCTTGACTCTAGGCACTTTTGTTGGCAGGGGGATGTCTCTGTTTTTTTAGTTTGCTGTCTAGATTTGCCATAGCTTTCCTTCCCCGGAGCAAGCATCTTTTGATTTCTTGGCTGCAGTCCCCATCTGCGGTGATCTTGGAGCCCAGGAAAATAAAATCTGTCACTACCTCAATTTCTTCCTCATCTATTTTCCAGGAATAAGATCAACAGTAACCTGAGACAATCAGAGCAATGCCAACATGTACACCTAATTCTATGGCCTTAGTTTTCCTAATCTTATTTTTATTAAGTGGGATTTGAGAGGATCTCATGTACTAATGGAACAGGAGATAAGAAAGAACAGCCAGTGCCTTTTGGTGACAATGGCTCCTTCACTTGGTGGCTTCCCAAATTTTGCAAAGAAGCTGATGTTTTACAGAAGAATTATTATTAAGGGAACAACGTTTTTGCAAGAAGTAGCTTCCGGCATTTGTGGGAAGAGGGCTGTGCTTGTTTGTGGGAAGAGAGCTGTGTACCTTTTCTGACTACAGTAAAACATTTTAATAAAGGTAGGAGATGTAGCCCACTTCATCAGGTTGGGATTGTGTCACCAAACCACCAAATTGTAGCAACCCTATTTTGATATAGCAATAACACTTAAGACTTATATACTGTTTTATAGTGCCATAAAAATGTCAATATTACCAAAATTTCTGTATCTATTCCAAACCATTCCAGTTAAATTAGAAAAGACTTTTTTTTCAATAATCTTAATAAAATGACAGCAAAATTTATTTGGCAGGGTAAAAAACCCAGAATAAAAATGAAATTGATACAAGATATAAAGAGCAGAGGAGACTTTGGATTGCCAAATTGGGAATTATATTATTGTGCAGCAACATTAGTTTGGCTAAAAAATTGGATTAATTTAAAGAATAAAAGAATATTAGCTTTTGAAGGTCATGATCTTCAGAGAGGATGGCATGCCTTTCTTTGGGACACAAGACCCACCAAACAAAAATATTTCCACAGACATCTGATTAGAGATTCGCTGATATATAACTGGAATAAAGTTAAAAAGAAATACTATATAAAAATCCCAATCTGGCTATCCACAATGGAAGCGACGATCCACCCAAATAATTTAAACCTGAACAAAATGTTAAAGGATAAAGACTTATTGGATACACATGGAAACTTAAAAACAATACAGGAGCTCCAAGGACAAGGGCTACAAGTAGATTGGTGGGCTTATCTTCAAATACAAAGCCGATATAAAAAGGACATAAAGGAGTACGGAATATCCTGAAACCTCAACAATTAGACAAAATCTTATTAGGCCCAGATAAAAAAATATTACCCAAACTTACAAGTATCTTGTAGAAGTAGATTTAGAAGAAGTAGTGAAAGGATGTATGATCGCATGGGGTCAAAATATTGGTCATAACATAAAGTTATCAGACAGGGAGACAGTATGGAATAGAAATCACAAATTAACAAAATCATCAGCATACAAAGAAAATGCATATAAAATGATCTATAGGTGACACTTCCCCTTCAAGATTAGCAAAAATATACCCTGAAATGAGTCCTATATGATGGAAATGTAAAAAATAAGAGAGAACATATTATCATATGTGGTGGTCCTGCCCAGCGGCTTGAAAATATTGACTCAAAATAAAAAAATGGCTACAGGAAATCACCAGTGAACAATTAGACCTAGACCTAGAACTCTTCCTATTGGGGATCTTCAAAAAAATATGTAAAGAGCACAAAATACTTATTATTACACATATTGACTACTGCCAAGATCGCCTTATACACCTGTAGAGAAACTGGTTATACAAAAAGTTATGAATTGTGATGAAATGGATAAATTAACACTGAGTTTAAAAGATAAGGAAACTTCAATATTTTATAAGGTATGGGAACAATGGATAGATTGGAGACAGATTAAGGATAGGTAATTCTTAAATATAGAATATAGATAGAATAAGAATATAATTATGCACAAATTAATACCTGTAAATATTGCACAAACGATTGTTATATGATAAGCACCACAAATAGCTGTTATTGAGTGATATATTTTTTATGTTTTTAAGATAATAAAAATTCAATAAAGTTTATTTAAAAAAAAAAACTTATATACTGCTTTATAATGCTTTTACAGCCTCTCTAAGTGCTTTACAGAGCCAGCCTCTTGCCCCCAACAATCTGGGTCCTTATTTTACCTACCTAGGAAGGAAGGTAGGCTGAGTCGAACTTGAGCCTGGTGGGATTCGAACTGCCAAATTGCAGGCAGCCAGCAGTCAGCAGAAGTGGCCTGCAGTACTGCACTCTAACCACTGCACCACAGTGGCTCAAGGAAGGAAGGAAGAAAGGAAGGAAGGAAGGAAGGAGAAAGAAGAGAAGAAAGGAAGGAGAAAGAGAAAGAAGGAAGATGGGAATGAGAAAGAAGGGAAGGAAGAAAGGAAGGAAGGAAGGAAGGAATAGCAATAGCAGACTTTGGAGTATATACTATTTCATAGTGCTTTGCAGCCCTGTCTAAGTGGTTTACAGAATCAGCATATTGCCCCCAACAATCTGGGTCCTTATTTTCTCACTTAGGAAGGAAGGTGAGCTGAGTCAACCTTGAGCCTGGTGAAATTCAAGCTGCCAAATTGCAGACAGCCAGCAGTCAGCAGAAGTGGCCTGCAGTACTGCACTCTAACCACTGCGCCACTGAGGCTGTAGTGGTTCGTGTTCCAGTAGAAGAGAATATTGTATTTCAGGATTCAATGGTGGAATCCTTGATGCTTTCTGAGCTTACTGGTTTTCTTGCTGATGTTTTCATTACCCAGCTGGGCAACACCATCACTGCTAATAGGAAGTGGGGTTTGCTCTCTTTTTACAAACTTGTAAATGCCCTGTCAGCATTGGTGGAAGTGTTCTTGGTGATTCCTTGATTGGGAAATTGTTTATTGTTTGATTATAAATTATTTATTTATATTTGTGTGTGTGTTTATTGAAATACCACTCACACATCATCACAAAATCTCCAGAACCATAAAGCTTATAAACTTGAAATTTGGCACATATGTTTCTCTTGCCTTCTAAGTGCTCACTAAGAAAGGATTTTTCAAAATGACCATCAGAGCATTTAGTATTTCCTATATTATTATTATTAACATACTCTGCTGCTAAGAAGTTCTAAACCCCCTCCCCACCTGGAAAGAAATCTCTTCCAAATGCAAAACACAAGCAGAGAAGGGGAGTTTCAGTTTCACAGCACCGGGCAGCTTTAGTACAGAACAGTTGAGCTAAGCCACGCCCAGGCTCCTTGCTATCTCCTTCTTGCTCACACAGCAAATCCTGTTTCAGTTTCCAAACATTCCTCAACTCTCTCACAAACTGACAGGATGCTAGATAGATGAATACCAATGGATGCTGGTAGACAGAGGCCTTATTTTATGTATCTATTTATTAGATTTATACAGCCACTCATGCATGTGGCCCTGGGTGTGTGTGACAAAAACAGAATAAAAATAAAACAAAAGCCCAAGCAATAATTATAAACATAAATAAGGTAAAAATAGCAGCCGAGAGACACACAACATTGGTTGTGAGTCAGTCAATATAACCAGGAAGCAGGATCAGCCTCACTATCAGGCCCAAAGTCTTCATGGTAGAAAGGTGATTTTAAAGTCTTGTGTGTGTGAGAGAGAGAGAGAATGGCCCAAAATCATCCAGCTGGCTTTCATGGGTAAAGTGGAACAAGAGCTCAACATCCCCTGGCGATTGGGTCAGTTATCCAAATGGCTTTCTTGCCTAAGATGGAACTGGAACTCACCATTCCCTTCTGATTGGCACAGTCACCCAGCTGGCTTTCATAGCTAAGGTGGGACTAGAACTCACCATTTGTCAGCTTTGGAAGCCATATTGAGACCAGATGCTTCCACACTGCCCCATTCTTGAGCCTAGGAAAATGGGAGGGGGGAATTTCTTGGCAGGTATGTAGTTAGACATAATAACATTCTTTTTCTAAGTCAAGGTCATGTTATTTCTGCACCCGGGTGAGGGGAAGTCTCAAGTTGGGACGGATGGTGATCGAGGCATGTCATGTGATGATGGGTGCAGGAGGTGTATTTGTAGTTTTTACTTATTGCAAGGAAATCCAGAACTTTCAGATTCAGGATTCCCCAGATGTGCCAGTTTACTATCCAAATAAAACAGAACTTTTGAGGAGATGCCTGTCTCAAAGTTATTTGTTGGAGTAGAGGTTTTCTGGAATGCTGACAGCATTACCTTCTAATTGGCGCAAAGTCACCCAGCTGGTTATCATGCCTAAGGCCGAACTCATAGTCTCCAGGTTTCTAGCCTGGTGCCTTATCTACTAACTAGACAAGAACAGTTTTTTTCTGAACACCATCACTCTGCTAAACAAATAATTCCCTCAACACTGTTCAACTATTTACAAAGTCTGCACTACTATTACTATTAACCTTCTCATCATTCTTTATTGCCCATCCCCTCTCACTTGTGATTGTAGGACTAACTTTGTTGCTTGTATCCTTTTGATTTATATTGACTGTTTCACAGTATGATTTGATTGCTGATTGTACCCTATGGCTATCATTAAGTGTTGTACGTTATGATTCTTGATTCTTAACGAATGTATCTTTTCTTTTATGTATACTGAGAGTATTTACACCAAGACAAATTCCTTGTGTGTCCAATCACACTTGGCCAATAAAGAATTCTATTCTATTCTATTCTATTCTATTCTATTCTATTCTATTCTATTCCATTCCGAACTGATTCTAGCACTTAAACATGATGTTGATATAGCTTGGTTTGTTCAGCTCAAAGTTTGGTGAACTAAAACCTACTGTGAAATGAGAAAGCGGCAAGAAAGCATCACCTGCAATGAAAGACCAGAGGGTTGGCTATATTTCAAACTTGGGAGAACAATGAAAAAATGAATTGTAGAAGCCAGGCTGCTGGTCTGTCAGCTCAGCCAACTCCAGATGCTCATGGTAGCTCTCCAGAAGTTGAGGATGGAGCAATTTTCAAACCATCTTTGGCAATTAATTCTGTAACATTTCGTAATGCAAAGCAGATGTTGCCAACAAGTGAAGGGCTTCAGATTGAATCAAACCATGAAAGCATGGAGATCTATGACCATTTCCCTGTTGTGCATTGTCCCAAACTGGCACCCTACCAGGATGGGATGTAGCCAGTGGTTGGAGTTAAATAATTTAAAACTGGTTCTCTGCCCTAACAGTAGAGACATTCAAATTTCTAGGTTCTATTATATCACACGACCTAAAATGGACACCTAATATCAAAAATGTAATCAAAAAATCACAACAAAGAATGTTCTTTCTGCGCCAACTCAGGAAGCTCAAACTGTCCAAGAAGCTGCTGATTCAGTTCTACAGAGGAATTATTGAGTCTGTCATCTGCACCTCTATAACTGTCTGGTTTGGTTCTGCAGGTTATGGTTCTGCACACCCAAACAGGCAGAACGACTTTCAGAGCGGTAAATTAGAGACTGCAGAAAAAAACATACTACAAGCCTGCCTTCATCAAGGACTCTGTACACTTGCATGAGTCAAAAAGAGGGCTGTGAAAAATATTTTACAGACCCCTTCACATCCCGGACATAAATACTTTTCAATTCCTTGCCTCAAAACGATGCTTATGGAGCACTGCACACCACAACAAACTAGACACCTAAGAACAGTTTTTCCCTGAAAACCATTCACTCTGCCTATACAAATGAATTCCCTCAACACTGTTCAACAATTTTACTAGGTCTGTCATTTACTATTACTGTTAAACCTTCTCATCACTCCTATAGTTACCCATCCCCCCTCTCTCCACAACTGTGACTATATGACTGTAACTTTGTTGCTTGTATCCTTACAATTTAAGCCCCCTGTCACACCGAGCACCAACGCGATGCGAATACGGATGTAAACATGGAGAGAAAAACTATGCGCATCCTGTTGCGTTAACCGTTAATGCTTCCGTTTCCTGTACTCACTGCGTCCGTTTTTCATACTCTCTATCCGTCCAGCAGCCGTTCTACTTTACATTTTCATCCACTCAAAAAGTTTTAGAGACTGCAACAAAACATTTTGAGCGGGATAAAGTTCATTATCCAACGCGTCACGTTAGACAAAATCTTGCTACGCATACGGGGGGAGGAACACCATTTATTACGTCCGCCCATCATCCGTTACGCATCCGCTATGTCCGCCGAGGCATCCGGCTGCCGCATCCGCTGCAACTCGCATCCGCCTCCAGCGGAAAAAACGACACAGGGAGGAAGCGCCGAAACGGATGCCCGGAACGACCACGCCAGCATTCGTAGCACGGACGGAGAGAAAGATGAAAATTGGATGCAGCTCGCATAGAAAGCATTAAAATCGAAAAAACGTTCGCAAGGACGTTATATCGGATATTAAGGATGTCTGCAGGATGTCTAGAGGATGTTTAAAAGGACACCTCGCGGAAAACCTATATTTCCTATAAAAAGGGGGTAAACTCACCTGGATCTCACTTTCAGTCCAGCAGCCCTGCTGTGCAGACCTCTTCAGCTTCATCTGACTCTTAGCTCTTCCACAGCATCAGTCATCTCCACCATGGATCATCCACACCACTCCTTTTGGTAGCCACCATTCGTTCTACAACAGTGTGAAGCCATCTACAGGCTCTTTCACCTGCTTCTACATGAAAGGAAAAAGGAGGCGATTCCAAGAAGTGTTCTGGGTCCGAAGATGGATCGCGAGAAGAGCGCAGAGTACGCGATATTATAACAAAGCTAATGGTGGGCTCAGGAACGAAACCCCGCTGCATTCCAGAACTTCATGAGGATGCTGCCAGCCATTTTGATTGAAGTTGTGGAGCAGCTGAATCACCAGGTGACCAAGCAGAGCACCAACTTCCGGCCCAGCCGGAACCCTGGGCTCAAGGTGGCCACTGACTCTGCCGTTGACTGGCCTTCAGGGACCACATACAGGAGCATGCAGTACGGCTGGAGGGTGCCTACCCAACACCATCAGCATGGCGTCAGAGAAGTGGTCAGGCCATCATTGAAGAATACTGGAAGGAAGCTCTCCAGTGCCCCTCCACTGAAAGAAGGCTGGAAGAAAGTTGCAGAGTATCGGTATTAGAAGTGGAACTTCCCCCAACACCGTTGGAGCCATAGAGGGAGCACGTTGCCTGCAAAGCTACCACCAGTCATGGGTCCGACGTAATCACAACTACAAGGGCTTATTTCAGCATCATTCTTTGCCATTGAGCAATGCTGTACTACATAGCTCATGTCATCGATTTGCTTCAGGCAACGGCTCATCTTCAGATGCCCAGCTAACAACGCCAGTCACTCCAAGTGAAGCGGCTGCAACGACCAACCTTATCATAGGGCATTCCCAGATCCAGACCCCCTGCCCAACACACACAAGAATTTGCCTACTTCATCATGGTTGATGACGCTTCTCCCTCAGAACCTACTCATGAAGCCCTACAGTTCAAGATACCTCAACGGTTGAAGAGAGGATCTTCAAACTATAGGCTGCCAGCGGAAGGTGGATTGGGTTGGTGGAGAATGCCTCATCCTGCCGCCAACAGGTTCCAGTTACTTCTCACCACTATCAGCATCACCCACAGACCGTGAGGAGCATCGGGGAAGCTGCTGTATTCCTGCCACAATCTCATGCGCACCCACGACCCAATCTTGCCAGAACATGCTGGTGGCCTCCCAACAAAGCAATGGGGACATAAGGCCTGGTGAATGCGAGGCAAGGGCGAAACCTGAATAGGACACTGGTGGATGCTTCAAGCCCCAACAGAGCTTTCACGTGAAGGGAAAGAAGGCCAGCGCAACCTCCTGAAACACTGGCTGCAACTCCCAGCGGACAGGAAGTGGCAAGACAGGATGATAGATGCTTAATGGATAGCTTCCTTCAGCCTGTCCTCCATCCACTATAGATTGGGCCATATTATGTGAGTGGCCCTACACATGAACAGGGCATTTAATAAAGAGTGGTGTGTTTATGTTGAAATGTGTGATACAATGATTACATTGTTATTGATAATAAGGGCCAAAGGGTGTGCACCTGGAAGGGGTGGACCATAGAGTCCCACTATGCTTGCACTGGAGGTTTATCATCCCCACAGCTATTAACCCACTCCCAAAGGTATCCCCCTGCCCATCCCACAGGTTATCCCTGCCCATCCCACAGCTATTACCCCATCCCAAAGATATCCCTGCCCATCCCAACAGCTATTTACCATCCCAAGGTATCCCTGCCCATCCCACTGCTATCTTAACCATCCCACAAGGCAGGCTTAAACCATTTCTAAAATGTTTCCACAAGACTTTATTGACTAAAAGAACGAAGCAACTTGCTGTTGAAGCCAAATGATAATCTTTTATTAATAACAAAACTGTAAAAGAAAATGACCCAAGTGTCCCAAGCAAGATAAATCATCAGTAGCAACCCAGCTCTACTGCCACTCTTCTCAGTCACTCTGAGTTGCTTGCCATATAGGTGCCACAACTCACAGGGGGAAGTCCAGGTGCTGTGGAGTTGGGCTGCTGACTGGAGTGATGGTCTGAGCCCGCCATTGGGGTGCTGGCCCCGAGAGGACAACATGGACGGATTGTTGGAGGATGCCGCTCAGAGAAGCTGCTCATCCTCTGATGTATTGAGAGCCCCTTCCTCCAGGACAGGTGGGTGTCAGTCCCAAGACCGATGACAGATGTTCTGACCGGGGGCTTTGGCTGTGGGGTGGAGGAAGGAGAGTTGTAGTGGGCTGTCTGGTCTGAAAGGTGAGCGAGGTGAGGCGTCTCAGTGGCATCTGTGTGTGAGGTGACATGTGGCGTTGGTGGGCACGGTGGCATTACGAATGTACCTGTGCCTGACTGGGAAGGGCTGCCTGCTGCTGCTGAGCTCCTGGTAGCCGTACCTTGGTAGGTGAGACTATTGGAACAAAGCCTCTGGTAAGGACATGTTGACACTCACCTTGGAGGTGGAGAGCCAGGACCGTCATGGAACCTCGCCAGCGTTTGGGGGCAGAGAGTCCCACTACACTTCATGCTGTGCCGCGATAGTATCCGCCCGTAGTCGTCGTCTATAGACCGTTGTGAAGAAGACGAGCGGCCTTCGTCCGGTCGATCCTCTGCTTGATCACCTGACTGAGATTCGGACATGTCAGGATGGTCTGCGTTTTGATTGTAGGTGAGAAAGGGCTTTCGGTTTTGAGGATGGTATGTCGGTGTGCTACACAGCTGAGTGCAGGAGAGGCTACGCTGCCTTTTGATGGTGTCCCTATCTCCAGCAGGACATGTGGCTCTGCCCCTCCTACTGTCCTTGGCTCTCTGCCCGCTTTCTCGTGGGAGGTGGAGCTGGGGTGGATGTGGGTTGGTCTCTTGGTGGAACAGTGCCCTCTCCTTGCTCCCACTGTGTCAGGGCCTCCACGCGTCCGCCCACGGAGAGTGCAGCTGTCAGGGTGTCTCCATCATGGGACGCGTCCCAGATACCTGCCTGGACACAGGAAGCTGACTCTTGGCCAGGAGAGACTGCGCTCTCGTGGGCTTGCCTTGAGAGAGAGTGTGTCAGAGGGGCTGCTCCTCGGTTGGCGAATTCTCACCCTCCAAGAACTTGCAATTGCCATCATGTAGGTCTCCCGATCAGTACAGCGTTGACCGTGGCCTGGCCAGATTCTTGAGTTGCAGCCTTTCGCCATACCAGTATGCTGCATGATGCTTCCACCAGCGAGGAGGGACCTCCGAAGTGCTAGGCCAGGCTCTCGCCTTCTCCTCTCCAAGAGCCTGACTTGCCTCTCTTGGGTCTCTGATTAGAGCCTGTAGTCCATTCCGCCAAAGAATACTTGTTCTCCCTCACGACATGTCCGACACACGCTCATCAGCTCATGTTACCTCCTTATCGATTGGGGAGTATTGCCTCCCCTCCCCGTTCATGTGTATGTCTGTTCCTCCCTCTGGCGGGCCTATGCTGGCCCTCATCAGAGGGGTTTCGAGGTTGTAGGGGCTTGCTCCACCACACCACCACCACCAGCAGCACCAAGCCAGCGCACAGCAGGACCAGGACGGCCAGCAGCAGCCACCAGCAGGACCGAGGATTCAGCAGCAGCAGAGTAAGCACCGCATGCCAGTAGCGCCAGCAAAAGCAGGACCGAGCAGACCAGCAGCACAGCAGCAACTAGCAGGACAGGATCAGCAGGCAGCAGAGTAAGCACCGAGGAGCACCAGCAGGACCAGGATCAGCCAGCCAGCCAGAGTAAGCCCAAAACCAGCCAGCACAACCGCCGAACCAGAGCACCAGGACATCAGCAGGAACAGTAGGATCCAGTGGAGCAGGAAGCAGCCGCCAGGGCCAGAGAAGCACCAGCAGAAGCACCAGCAACCAGGAGCCAGCGCCCTTAGCAGAAGCCTCGCAGCACCAGAAGAGTCAGCCACCGAAGCAGCAGCAAACCCGCAGCAAGAAGAACAGATTTAGGCAGTGAGGTGAGATGTGGCCCTGTCCTTCTTGCCAGGGCTGGCAGCAGATGGCACAGGGGCTTCCTCTTCTTCCCCATGGTTGTTGGCGGGAGATGTGTCTGGCAGCAGGTCTTTCCTCCTGAATGGTGACTGCTTGCGAGCTGCATCTTTTTATCACTCCACGTGCTGACGCCAATTGCAATCTCCCGCCAGTGGCCGCAGCTGAATGCTTTGCACTCCGCTAGGCATTTCCGCTCGTGAGTCTTCTGCTCTGCATCTGCTCCATCCGCCCGGCATTCCGCTCATGCATCCGTTCCTTCCATTGCCCGTCCGCTTCGCTATGCATCCCCCGGGAAGCCCCACGGGATGTGCCATCTGCCTTCCATCCGCTTCTATCCGGTAGGCTTCCGTGGCCTATCCGCCTTTACATCCTGGCTACATCCTCCCCTCGTCCATTCCTTTTCCATGTTGTCTTGCTCTGCTTATGCAAATTCGGGGGCACTTTTGAGAGCAATAACAACGGATGGAACATTCTCATCCGCTGTGTCCTTTTTACATACGTTTGCACCGTCGGCCTGAGTCTTGTGTGATAGGCCGTTGATATTGACTGGCTCCTAGTATGGACTTGATTGCTTATTTTATCCTCATATGACTAATAAAAGTATTGTGCATGATGATTCTATGTACACTGAGAGCATTTGCACCAAGACAAATTCCTTGTGTGTCCAATCACACTTGGCCAGTTAATTCTCATGATTTCTTCCAACAACCAGTTCACCAAACTGCTCAGAAAGTTAACAACTGGTCCTCCTGAAGTGGTGCGAACTGGCTGAATCCCACCACTGGGTATAGCCAATGGAGAAGAGAGTGGACCTATTCCCTTCCCAGGCTTGAAAAACTCACATCTATTGAAGCAATCCAAGAGTGCATTTAAATTGTTCAAGTTGGCAGCCACAGCTGACTCATCCTCAGTCTCTGATCGATTGTAATTCCAAGATGCTTTTTACACAATGCTTTGCCAAATCAGATGTCTCCTACCAAAACTGGTGCCCAACAGGGAAGTGCACTATTCACAATGCAGAGAGGTGGTTTTGTTTTTTAATTGTTTTAAGCCAAGACCTTAGCTTGGAGAAAGCAAGAGGGGGGATGGCAGCTTGGCTCGCAAGGAGCTGATGTTTTGGCTCATCTCGGCTGAAAATCATCCTAAATCTCCATTTTTGCCAAAAGAAAAGACTGAGCGCATAGCTTTTCCTCTTGGCAAGGCCAAAAAAAGAGAAGTTTGTGCAATGCCAGATCCCTGCTGAAGAGCCTCCAAACCACAGGGAAGGACTCCGTCCCGTTCCCTGCTTGCTGGCACATTGCTGTGCATTCTCTCCAATTAATTCCAGCTGTGCAGTTGCGAGTTGAGCTGAGGCAGAAGCTGGCTTTCTTTTCCTCTTACACACTGCTCCCTCGCTCTTCCTTTCCCCATGCTATTTGTCTTCGGGGTGTTCCCTGCCCCCCCCCCCACAAAAGCCTGGAAATATTACAAGGGTTGCAGCATAGGCTGGTCCTTGAATACCAGGAGGAGGGGGAGGAAGGAGGGAGGGAGAGAGACAGAGAGAGGGGGTAGGGAGGGACACACAGATAGAGACAGAGAGAGAGGGAGAAATGAATGCAAGGAGGAAGAGAGAGAGAGAGAGTCAGAGTCAGAGATAGGGAGGGAAGGAGGGAGAAAGAGAGAGATAGAGAGGGAGGAAGAGGGGGAAGGAGGGAGAGAGAGAAACAGACAGACAGAAACAGAAGAGGGAGGGTGGAGAGAAGGGAGAGGGGGAAGGAGAGAAGGAAAAAGGGAAGGAGAGAGAGAGGGGAAGGAGGAAGAAATAGAGAGACAGAGAAGGATGGAGGAAAGGGGAAGGAAGGAAGAAAGAAGGGAGAGGGGGAAGGAGTGAGTGAGAGAGAGACAGAGGGAGTGAGGGAATAAGCTGAACTCCAAGTTAGTTTTCTCTTTGGTTTGGTTTGGTTAACCGGGTCAGAATAAGAATAAAGCTGGAAGGGATCTTGGAGATCTTCTAGTCCAGCCCCCTGCAGTCAAGCAGGAGAACTGATACCATTACAGACAAGTGACTGTCCAGTCTCTTCTTAAAAACCTCCAGTGATGGACCACCCATAACTTCTGAAGTCAAGTTGTTCCATTGATTAATTGTCAGGAAAGTTCTCCTTAATCTCAGGTTGCTTCTCTCCTTGATTAGTTTCCATCCTTTACTTGTTATCTTGCCTTCAGGTGCTTTTGAAAATAAGTCGACCCCCCTTTTCTTTGTGGCAGCCCCTCAAATACTGGAATACTGTTATCATGTTGCCCTCTAGTCCTTCTTTTCTCTAGACTGGCCAAACCGAAATCCTGCAACCATTCTTCATATGTTTTGGTCTCCAGAACTTTGTTCATCTTAGTTGTTCTTGTTGAAGTTCATAATCTGCAGCTATCCTGTAGGGGAAGCTCAGATCTATGAATGAAGATGAGTTTAACTTTCCCCTTCATTTTTGCTTCTTCTTGTTCTATCCAAATGTGGCCCGAAAATTCTTCTTTTAAACTCATGCAATAAGGAGAGACCAGCTAATACCGGCAGTCCTAGACTTATGACCACAATTGAGCTCAAAGTTTATCTGGCTAAGTGAAACATTCGTTAAGTGAATTTTGCTCCATTTTATGACCTTTCTTGACACATTTGTTAAATGAATCTCTGCAGTGGTTAAGTTAATAAACCAGTGATTAATTAAACCTGGCTTTCCCATGAAAGTTGTATGTCAGAAGGTCGTAAAAGGGGATCATGTGAGCTTTCTGATTGACAAGCTCAGCTTCTTAGCCACTGAGCCACCCTGTCCCTATGGACCTCCCATACATGGGGAAAAAAATAAGACACCCTCCCCCCCCCCAAAAAAACCTTAATGCTTATTTTGGGGACCAAAAGAAAATAAGACCTGGTCTTATTTTCGGAAAAACATGGATAAGTCTAAATACTAAACAACACAGCCACGACTTTTCTCAGTTCAGAGAACATTTGGGAGAGAGGTTGAAATGAAATGCCTCTGAATGACAGGCTATAATCATAGGTATCTCCTACCAGGCTACATTTTAAAAATAAAAAAAATAAGGCAGGGATGATCATCGGAGCAAGAACACGGATGGCTCTGATCTCCTCTTATTATCCTAAAAGCCATTTCAATTTATGGAGAAGGTACAATCAGAAAAACGGAAATTGTGCGTGCTCTTTTGTGGAAAACAATTTGTCTGAGCAGTGCCTTCAAGCAGATAGCATGAATTTGAGCATCTCTCAGATTCACTGCTCCCTCTCAGAATGTTTTTCTTGCCCTTAAGCACTTATTATTTTAAGCCTTGGCCAAAAAGGAAAAATACAGGGAAAGGGGTGTGGAGGGGGAAACGATGCCATTGCGTTTTCGCTCTCTTTTTTTTCTAAATGAGGGAGAACATCCCACAGCGGAGAGGTTTTCGATGAGCTTCAGCAAAATGAGGTCTCACTGGATCCATACATTCCAGGCTGTCCATGGTGGAAGTTGGAGGGTTTCATTTTTAGCTTACACAGATGTGGAAACCAGCCACTGTAGATTGAAAACCATAGTTTAGGCAAAAAATGATGGTCCATTTTTAAGACCTTCCCAGGGCTTCAAGCTTCTATCTGAAAACTGTGGGCCACCTCTTATTCAGAAAACAAAAAAACAAAAACCTGCCCCAAAATGTAATGTTTAATATGATAGGCATTTCTTAAGTGCATGGAGAGTAACCACACTAACTGTATTTTATGGAATCCTAGAACATGTAGTACAGAGCTCAAAGGGACCCTTGGAGATCTTCTAGTCCAGTGGTGGCTAACCTTTTTGGGCTCCTTTTTGTGCTGAAAATTGTACTCGTGCTCACATGTGCCAGCACCCAAAAGGCAATGGGTGTGAACCCCCATGTCCCCTCCCACGTTGCCCCCTTACCTGCACTACACATGCATGTGCCTCCCAGTTGATTTTTGGGCCTTTTTCAGCCTCCCAGAGGCTTGAGTGAAGCCTCTGCAGCCTTTGGAGGCCAAAAAATGGGCCCGTTTCGTCACTTCTGGTATTTTCGGTATTACAGGAAGTGATGAAACGGGCCTAGTATTCATTCTGAAAAGCCTTGCAGAGGCTTTTTCCAAGCCTCTGGGAGGCTGAAAAATCAGCTATGAGGCGCGTGCATGCACAGTGAGGTAAGTTTGCCTGAAGCTTGTGTAACCAACACAAGCTCTTTCATGCTGACAACTGTTGTAGCATCCCATGGTAACATCATCAAAATCCAGATGCCTGGCAATTGTTTCATATTTATTGTTTTGTTCGGAAAACACACGAGGTAGACCGGGTTCCAACAACAAAGGGCTTTATTCAACAAACAGTCAGAATAGG
>BHFT01032368.1:0-14907 GCA_004320025.1 Laticauda laticaudata
AATCCACGAGAGAAGACGGACGGACACACAGCCCCATCCGAACCCGGTTCCCGAGAGTTCTCCGCGAAAGTGAACTGCCGCAGGGGGGTCTCGCCAGGAATCGGACTTATTAGGAATGGTCATCACGAAGGGAAAGGCCCCCGCTCACGCTCGCGCGACTACACACATGTAGCGACTGAACACTAAGGAGGGATCGGGTGTTTCTGCTAATGCAAATTGGGGTTTACTCCACAAAACTTGCAAACTCTGACGTTGTCAAACTCTTAAAGTAGAGTATTGGGATTGTTTTCTGTTCACTAAGAACCAATTCCAAATAAAGTAAAAAAACAATGTCACCATGGCAAATTCAAAACCAGCTGCCAGTTGGTTACAAGCCGGCAGCTAGCCTGTATAAAAGGCTGTGCCGCAAGTTCGGCTAACCGTTCCGCGCTTTTACTGACTCTTTGAAATAAAGACTTTATTTGTTGGAACCCGGTCTACCTCGTGTTTTTCCGAACAAAACAAGGCTGGTTGGGGAATTTTGGGGTTTTAAGTCCATATATCTTAAAGTTACCAAAGCTGAAAAATACTGCTCCCCAACTACTTACATATAATCAATTGTGCTAAAAAACAAGTGCCCATCTCAAGCATAATTTCATTTCATTTCTTGGGTTTTGAACAATTGAAAGAACATTAGCTGGGGAAAAGAGATATGGCCTAGAAGAAAGGAACAGGCAAAAAAAAAAGTAAAAGTGGAAACAATTGTTTTAAAAATGAAAAGCAGGGAGATGACCTCCCAGTGTCAGTGAATGGGTGGAGAAGTCAACTGGGGTGGTCTTTTTCCAGGAGTCCCAGCTTCCTGATTCCCTCCCTGTGGATTTTGAGCTACCAAAACCAAAGGATCAGTTACCAAAATTGTGTTATTGGTTTCTGGCACTAAATTCTCAGCATCTCCTCCTTGATAATCTAAGTCAGGGTGTCAGTGTTCCAAGTAACAGCCTCCTGTCAGCTTGGAAGCCATTTTTCTTTGAGGCTTCTGGGCTGCCACGGGGTGTGGTGAGGGGAAAATAGCAGTCTGGTGGTGGTTGACTTGCAGGGTGCACACATTGCATCATCGGGAAGGAATAATGGAAATAGAGCAGCAAAGGACACCCCAAATGTCTGGAAACAGGAAGGAAGCAAGTTGTGCAAAACCTTGAAAAAGTCAGTCTGTGGTAGTAGTGGAGGGAGGGCGGAGAGGCATAAATGTAGACAGGATGGAGGATTTAGACTCTAGATTTATAAATGATAAATTTATAAGGCTGAGTCCACCAGTGAGAAACAAACTGCCAAATTGCTGGCAGTTGGCAACCAGCAGAATTAGCCTACAATACTGCATTCTGTTTGTTATACTTTCAGATTTTACTATGGAGTCTTTCAACTTTTGGTTGATGAGCAAACCAACTCTGCCTCATTGTCCATCTTCAGGGCCTCTATCTAGTGTCCATTTTCATTGTTCAAAAGTTGACTGTTCCTATGTCCAAAGTCCAAAGTCAGCCTGATTTAACCCAG
This sequence comes from Laticauda laticaudata, assembly GCA_004320025.1. Classification (NCBI taxonomy): domain Eukaryota; kingdom Metazoa; phylum Chordata; class Lepidosauria; order Squamata; family Elapidae; genus Laticauda; species Laticauda laticaudata. Next base: position 1,531 of record BHFT01032368.1, read on the forward strand.
GGATCCTTAGCACCCTCTGTTTCCAGGCAGGTCTCCCTGTTGCAGTGGGTATTTGCCCTAGGAATGCCTCCCAGGAATGAGGGCTGTTTCTGAAGTGGTTGTGGCATATGGAAGGAATAGACCATAATCTGCCACACTGGTCCATGTGGGTTGGCAGATGTGATTGGTGTTAGTCCGGGGTATCTATCATGGCCTGTTCGCCTTGGGACACCCTTCTGGACAGATACATGTTCATTGATTTGTCATGATTTCATCTACCCACACAAGACCCTTCACCTCGTCAAGACCCTAATCATAGGGTCAATCATTCAATTGAACAAACAGTACAAGTTGCAAATCATCCAAACTTACATGCCAACAATAAGCTATAGTGATGATGAGGTTGAAGAGTTTTCGACAATGTGGCCCACCTTCAAAACAAAGAAAAATGCTGATAGAAAATACTAATGGGTAACTTTAATGGCAGCATAGGAAGAACAGTACCTGGAGAAAAAGCCACTGGCCCATATGTAAGTGGTGAGTGAGATAATAGAGGCAACAGACTAGTAGATTTTCCAGAACTCATTTTACTAGAAAAAGGTTAACAGAAAATGGAAGAGTCCATCTGGGTTCACAAGCAAAATTGATTACATCATGTCAAGTGATGAAACCATATTCTTCAATTGTACTGTCATCAATTGATTTAACCAATGGAACCGCTTGCCTTCAGAAGTTGTGGGAGCTTCATCACTGGAAGCTTTCAAGAAGAGACTGAAGTGCCATCTGCCCAAAATGGTGTAGGGTCTGCTTGAGTGGGGAGTTGGACTAGATGACCTACAAGGCCCCTTTCAACTCTGTTAATCTATGTCTAATGTTAGAAGTGACCATAGAATGTTATGAGCTAAAGGGAAGATGGATTATTGAAAATGATAAAGATGTCACAAAAAGCAAAAATAAAGAGTGATAAGCTGTTAGAGAAGAACAGCGATTTTGAGATTAATCTATCAAATCGTTTTGCTCTATTGCAAGATTTTGAAGAGATGAACCTTACAGACCAAAATGAACAAATACTTAAAAACATCCTTGAATCTGTTACATCTCTAGCACCATCAGAAGGCAAGATAGAAAGCCCTGCACATGGATTAGAGAAGAAACGAAAGTATATGATATTACCAAGAGAGTCAAAGAATGGAAATGGAAATGGAGGGGGCCCTCAACCCTTGAGTGGCCCTCAAGCCTACACATCCCCTAAACCTCACCGACCCCAAGCGTTGGGTTTGGCTCTTTGTATCAGTGGGTGGGATCTTCCAGTTCTGCCCCCCCCTCCTCCTGCGACTGACTTTTTAGTCAAGGTTCTTTTCCCTTCGATCCATTAGAGTTGAGAGTCTGCTTTCCTAAATGATTGTTTTGAGGGCAGGTCTGACAGTAGATCTTTGTCTTTTTTTCTTTCTTTTTCCCCATTAATTCTTTCTTTCTTCTTTCTTTCTTTTTTATTTGTGTCAACATTTATCTTCTTTTTAAACCACTTTTAACAAAATTACTTTTAAAGAAGAAAGTTTCATTTCCATTTTTGAACCAAGATCACACAAGTAGGAGAGATGTAGCATTGCCACGCCGTGCTGGAACCTGCACACAGTCAACCCACCTATTTCCACTCTTTGAAGTCAGTTTCTCAACCATACCAGCTTTAAGGCCTTTGGATTTTGGAACTCCCAGCATTCCTAGCCGGGAATATAAGTCAATTTTTTCAAAGCTGCTGTAACTTTGAACGGTTGCTGAATGGATGGTTGAGAGCCAAGGACTTCCTTTCTCTTCCTCGAGAGAACTGGGAGAGGGCACTGAACTTCTTCCTGACCCCTCCTCTATCTCTAGAAAACGTCCAAGGTTGCTGTTGCTCCCAATGTGGCGCCCAGTGGTTTGGCAGGAGCTGAGGAATCCCGGGGCTCCAATTGGACCAGGGTGGGAGGGTCTCCAGAGTCTATCCACCTGGATGACCCTGCCTGCTCCAGCCAGGGGTGGCAAGAGGCTGTGATAGGATTCCAGATTTCAATGCTGATCACCACCCCACATTTAAATTTGATCTCTTTGCTTTGCCTTCGTTTCAGGCAGTTTTATCTTCATCCAAGTTTTCTAAAACGTTATTGGTAATTAAGATGTTCCAAGAATTGACTCTTGTTTGGTTAAAAAAACAGCTTTTCAGAGCATACCTTGGCATCTTTCCAAGTATTTCTTTGAACTATAATGCAAAGGAGTTCAATCCAGCTCGAGACAGATGGTTGTGCCAAGTCCAAGAAGACTGGCGATGGCTTTAGAAATCCTAAATCAGGATTGGGAAATCAACAACCCATGGTCCACACACAGTTTGCCAGTCCTGGTCCTCCCTCAGTATATTGTTTATTAAAACTGTTAAAGAAGAAGGTAAAAACTAACAAACTAATAATCAGTAAGAAAAAAAGAAGGGAATCGAAGAAAAAACAAGAAATGAAGAAAGAGGGAAAAGTTAAAGAATAATAGAAAAAGAAAGAAGAAATGTAGAGAAGTAGTTTCCTATATTCTTCACAGCAATTATAAATCCAGATATATATTGACATCTTTCTCTCAAGTTACATCAAATTATTCCTCTTTCTATATTCTATCCAGTCTAATCATAAAAAACATTTCACAAGTTCATTTTTTCCATTTTTACACACACACAAAATCCATTAGAGGTTTCCAGTCAGCCATAATTGCTGTTCATTGACCAAATAAATAATATTGATCATTACAGATGCTATCTTTTCTTTAATCAAAGAAGTTAATTTATCCAGTTATATTGGGGCTCCTCTGAATCCCACCCCCATCCACCAAGATATGACAGTGCATCCCAATTTTGGGCAGCAAGGTTTTTCACAAGGATTGAATAGGAGGAAATGGGCATCCCCTGCCTTCTCCAGAGTTTTGAAAACTTCTTGGTGTTGGCCATTCCCTGGGGACTTCATTGTATGGCTCTGCTTATTTTCTGGTCCAGACAAGGTGGGTCTGTTATGCTACCTAATGAAGAATGGCAGGCAAGAACGCTAATAGGATTATTCTCCCACCATTGTTGTATTAATTTCTCTCTTCTATTATATTCAGTGTTACAATTGGATGGAGACTTTTAAAGCTGGGAGCCACATCCAACACCACTCATGGAACTCATGCCACCCTGGGGTATCGGGCTTCACATCTCTGGGTAGAGCCAGCCCTTCTTCCTCATGGGACAGAAACCCATGCATTTCTGATGAAGTTGCAGACTAAAACATTGCTGGGAAGTTTTAAAAGCCACCACTCCTGTGGGTGACCCCCAGCACCGTAAGAAGTCTGGGCAACTCTTTTCCTCCCTGGATGGCTGGTGAAGGATTTCAAGGAACTCTGACCTGAACAATTCAGCCATAGCAAACAGAGCACAAGCAATTTTGAATGTAGCAATACATTTTGCACACAGCAGTTTAGAGTCAGTGTCATACAAGAGGTTCTTGTATATAGCATTTTGCAAGAGCCAAGAACATCTTTTTTAAAACAAAACTGAAAAAGACAAAGACTGCTTGCTTACCGCTCATTCCACTTTTCATAATTTTGGCCCTTTAGCTGGAAAGCTAGTGATACATGTGGAAAATAGTTGAACCGTCCAGGGACCAGCAGCACATGATGTATGAATTCACTTTTACTTTGGGGCAGAAAGAAGAGAAGAAAAAATTGACCAAAATCCAGAAAGTGAAAGGCTCTAATTGGTCTGAAAGGGCAAGTGAAAGTTAAAAATATTGGAAGGCAAATTGTCCTGCTGGATGAAGGAATAAATTTGTTTACATGCTCTTCCATAATAAGATTTAGCTTTCAGTTATTGATTAAAGGAACAGCCTTGTAGTTTCCAGGTGTTGAACTGGAAGCTCATAATTCCCAGCTAACACAGTTTTCTATCACTTCTCCATGTTACACATAATGATCTGCAACCAACTCCAACATTTTTAATACATGCACATTCTGTAAGTCTGAATTCAACTTTTTTATAGCAAACCAGCAATCAAAGTTGGGTGGTTGATAAATCAATGTGAAGTGACTTAATTCATTACTGTAGAGGGCAGAGATAGAGGCCTTGAAAGGCTGTAGGAAGAGCTGCTACCAGTCAGATAAGAGGGACTTGAGGCCAAAAAAATTCATATTTTGATAAATCATATTTCCCTCCCATTTTGTCTTTGGCTAAACTGGGAAGGGCTTGACTGGATGGTTGTTTTTGCCCTGGACTCAAGCATCGCTTGTCTGGCCAGTTTGCTCACAAAGTTACTCTTGTCTGTAGAGTAATCTAGGAGAATGGAATGGTTCTGCAAATGTGACATCTAGCGAACAGTTGAAAAACACCCCGTTGCTTCCACCAACTCAGCCAATCATCATGAGACTCTACTGTAACAAGCACAATGTTGTGCATGTGAAAAACAGCAAAAAATTAACAATTAGGAGTCAAGGGTCTCCTCTACCAGTTGGAGCCCCCTCCTCATATTCCATCATATTTTAGGATGTTAACTTGCCCTCGTCTCTTAACTGCAGAGAGTAAGGTGGTTTTCTTCCTTTCTGGACGTTTCTAAATCAGACATACATAAGGATTGTCCTGGAATATCTCCAAGCAGTCTTCTCCCTGATGACTGACAAATTATGGAGGTTGAAGTCTGGCATATCTACAGACTATTGGCTTCAGAAAGGTTACTGAAGAGATCTCGGGCCAAAAGAAAATGTGTTTTGCATGGATGCATAACAGTCAGTTCATTGGATCTTTGAAATCAAAGTCCAGCTGAGCTCTTAGTCACTGTTTGGAATAGGGACGTAACTGATGCTCTGGATAGGATTGTGCCCACGCGACCTCTCCTCCCCTGTGAACCTTTCTGTCCTCTGTGGTATGCAGAGGAATTGAGAGGGATGACAGGGATGAGTCTAGAGCACCTCTGGAGGAAGACAAGAGGAGAACTCAATTGAATACAGGTAAGAGCTGCTATTAAGGCCTCATTTGTGGTAATTCATGTGGTGAATTGTAAATGATTCTCCCTCCCACTGTTTGCATTTGCAGATAACTGACCAGCGACCCTCTTTAAGGTGAACTGTCTCTTCCTGGAAAAGGAGGAGACTGAGATCCATCTGAAGAGGCATGCTGAGGAATTTGTGGATTTTCTGAAAGACAAAATCACTTAACTTCATTCCCAGTTAGATGCCGGCGTGGTTGCTGGTCCGGTGGAGGCCCCTGAGGCAGGCTCTTGCCCTGTTATCTGGGACCCTGTTGCTCTCGAGGAAGTAGACAGGATCCTAGGGAGTATGCACACAAGCATCTGTTCTTTTAGACCATGTCCCTCCTGGCTTATGAAAGCTTCCTAGGAGGTGACAGGTGGGTGGACTCTGGTGGTGGTTAATGCTTCCCTTCAGGAGGGGGCAGTGCCCCAGCACTTCAAGGAGGCTGTGGTCCGCACTCTTGTTAAGAAGCCATTGCTGGACTCCACCCTGTTGGATAATTCAGAAGTTATGGGAGCGCCATCACTTGAGACTTTCAAGAAGAGATTGGACTGCCATTTCTCAGACATGGTGTATGGTCTCCTGCTCGGGCGGGGACTTGGGTTGGACATTTTCTTTTGGAAGGCCCCAAAGACGTGGAACCCAGAGCAGAATGTAACCCATTAAATGGCGGGTATGAATATGTGCTGTCATCAGGATTGGGGTTGAGTTATTATTTTATTTTGTTTTATTTTTTTAAATATTTCTTTTATATTGTGCTTTTATGTCCTGTAAGCCAACTTGAATTGCCATATTGGTGGCAATATAAAATTTCTAAATAAATGAAAATTAAATGATCATCTTTAAGTGGACTTTTTTCAAGGACTCACCTTAACACAATGCAGTATTATAGAGATCCTTCATTTTATTATATCTAACAACCGTCCATCTCCCTCACAAAAGATCTCTCCCATGGTTTCTACACTGGAGTTGGGGATGCGATTTCCTCTAAGCCAAGGGGCTCCATTTGGCAACTTTAACTTTAACATGCTGACTGGGTTGAAGTCCACAAGTCATAAAGTTGCCAAGTCTGGAGAACTCTGCCTTAAGTCCATGATCATGTTGAGTAAGATTCTGCTCTGAAAGAAACTTCTTTACTATTAAAGTTTCCTTTGAAAGCAAGCAAAGTTATAACCAGAAGTCAACATGAGTTCATCAAAAACAGATCATGCCAAACAAATCTTACTCCATTCTTTGACAAAGTAACTAAATTAGTGGATCAATATCCACTAATTATATACTTAGATTTCAGTAAAGTATTTGATAAGTAGACCACAACCTACAGGGGACGCGCATAAGCACACCAACATGCCTACCGTCCCTATCCTATTGTTTCTTTTTTTTTTTAAATTTTTCTTATATGTATCCATTTCATGTATCTATAACTATGTTTATACTTATACCTGTTGTCTTATAATTGCTTGACAACATAAAACAACAAACAAGCAAATTAACAAACAAACAAACAAACAAATAAATAAATAAATACTTCTTGGCAAGCTAGAAAGATGTGGGATAGATAGCATCACCACCAGATGAGTGTGTAACTGGCTGACAAATTGTATTTGGCATGTAGCCCTCAACAGAACTACATCTACCTTGAGGGAATTGGGACCAATAGTCTTCCATATCTTCATAAATAATCTAGATGAGGGAATAGAAGGGAACGCATCAAATTTGCAGGCATCACTGAGCTGGCAGGAATAGCCAATAGCCCAGAAGACAAGTTCAAGATCCGAAAAGGTCTTGACAGACTGAAACATTTCTAATAAGATGAAATTCAGCACAGATAAAAGAGAGGTTTTACACTTAGGAAAGAAAAAATAACTCTACAGGTATAGGCTATGTGAATGTTGGCTTAATGCCAGTAATTGAGAGAGGGACCTTGAAGTCCTGGTGGACAATCACTTAAATATGAGCCAATAGTGTGTGGCAGCATCCCAAAAAGCCAATGCAGTCCTAGGCTATATTAATAGAGGGATAGACTCACTGTTGGGCTGCATCCGATTTAACAACTGGTTCTGTGAGCAGGTGCAGTGTTCGAAAACCACCAATTTTAACCTCGACAGCTTATCTTCTGGGGTAGCACCAGTAACTAAAACAGCTGAGGCGTGGAAATCTACTGTGACGTACGAATCAGCTGAGCTGAAAAACACGGAAATACAGGACAGGAGGGGGTGGGGAGATGGTGGGCGGGGCCAGCTGGTTGCCAGAACTACCAGTTCACTAGAACCGATCTGAACCGGCAGCAGCTGGTGACTGAATAGACTCAAGATCACGTGGCGTGTTAATACTGCTTTGCAAAGTCTTAAGAAGACCACACCTAGAGTCCTGCATCTAGTTCTGGTCATCACAATATAAAAAAGAGGTTGACACTCTGGAAAGGATGCAGAGAAGAACAACAAGAATGTTTAGGGGGCTGGGAGCTAAAACGTACAAAGAACGATTACAGGAACTGGGTATATGTCTAGTCTAGTGAAAAGAAGGACTAGGGAAGACATGATAATAGTGTTCCAATATTTGAGTGACTCCTACAATGATGTCAGCCTTGACACTTTAGGCTTATCACATATATTCAATGAAGGAATTAAAAGGCAAAAGGCAAGAAACTTTGTTGGCTTTGAGCTTCACTGCTCACCAATAAAAATACCTGGACATTCTTTCCCTTGAGAAATGGTTTGATAAGATTGGGTTGATTCCCTTGCTTGAGAATGTCTTGGATAAAATTCGTATGCTTCAAAACAAAGAGAGAAAACATTATTTTTATCAGTATTGGCAAAATCTTAACTGTTCTCTAAATAATAAAATCAGTATCCATCAGCATGTTGGAAAAATTCAGTAGCCTGATATAATATTGTTAATACAGAAGCTATTGCAATGTAAAGAAACTTTATTTTTTAAAAGTCTTTGTTGTCTTTTGAATTATGAAATCATCCCTAAAAAATGCTCATACCCTTGGAAACAAACATTCTTGAAAGCTGAAGACCAATCTAAAATGCAATACAAAAACAAATGACGTGTATGAATCAATTAGTGATGAAAAATATTTCAAATGCCCATGGTTTTCAAACTCCTTGATCCAAGAAGAAAAAAATATGTCTATTGCCTGCCCCCCCTTGAGCCCCCACCTTATCTTCAGAAAAACAGAACAAGCCTTGGAAATGATTGAGAAGTTGAAACTGTGAGAAGGGTGTAGATTTTTGGAAGAAAATGATCTATGCCTGCTTTAAAATATATTGTTTATGACTAGGTTTCAGAGGTTATGTGTGACTCTTGAATTTTATGGATGTTTTGCCCATTTTAATGATGTGCTGGAGTTTTAATGTTTACAAGGAATGTGTTATTAACATTTTATTTAGACAGCAAGCCCTGAGCTGACCTTGGAAGGCCTTGGATGAGATGTCTGCAAGGTAGGAGGGTTTGCAAGGTTGGCCAATAGAGTCAGGATGCTTCGTTGATGATGCGAGCCATGCCCTGCTCCCTTTTCCCATGCAGTCCATATGCTAGTTAAAGATTTTTAAAAAAAAATCCGAAAGAAGACCAGCCCTTTTTGTAATCTTGTTTCTCCAAAGGGCTGAAAAATTGTGGAGTGGCCTCTTGCAGTGATGTCATCAGTCAGTCTTGCAGCCCTCTGGGGAACGGAGAGGCTGGGTAGCTTCCTCCGAACCTTCAGACCTTCCTGAGAAACAAGCTGGGGAGTCTTTGCCAAATCCTTGGGGGGAAGAATTGTTCCCGCTGAGGCATCTTTTCATCCTCTTTATCATCTCTGGGATTGGCTTATGTCCGACTAGCCTGCGATCAGGAGAAGAGCATAAGGGAGCATTCTCTCCCTGAGCTCATCTCATCATTTCAGCCACCAACGTTTCCTCCCTTGAAGTGGAGCAGTCAATAAAGCGCCTGGGTTGGTTTTCCAGCTTGCACTTCCCATTTCAGTTGCCAGGCTCCCAACTGGGACCGGTGGCTGTAAAGAGAGGCGCAAGTCTCCTTCCTTCCATCTCAGGGTAATCTGGGCCAGTGAGGCCCTTTGGACAAGAATCTCCCAACGTTTGGCTTCTGCCTTGAGAGAGAAGCTTCTTTTCCAGGTTGAAACCCTTTCAGGATTGCAAGAGGACCAGGCCTTCTGGCTGCAGTTTCACTTCCTTGCGACCAGAATCCCCACCGAAAGACTTTCCCCAAACTCCATTCCCTGGAACCTTCCCCAGACTCCCCCTTCCCCCTTGCACTTTGAAAGCATGTGTGCATTTGCCATTTCCTTTCTAAGCTGTTTAAAGGAGTTCAAAGTGACAGGTCAATTAATCAAGGGGAACCATTTTCCAGCCAAGTGGCCCCTCCCCAGATGAAAACAAAGAGCAGCAAGTGCCCAGGGCCTTTCATTTCAGGTCCTCACGGAACTTAATGTCTGTTAACCCCCAAAGGACCCCCAAACCATTTGTGTTCCCCAGGCTTGTAGCCAGTTCTTTCCTGCCCCAGACGAAGTCACACCATACCTGCCCATCTGCCTGGCCTGCTGCTTTACAATATTTGGAATAAAAATTGAATTTGGCATAATTTTCTCTGACATTGTTTGGAAAGGGACCTTTAGCAGGCATCAGGGAGCAATGCAAATCACGGGGAGGTGTGCTCTCTCGATGAATGCTTTGCAGAGTGGGCTTGTCAGCATTGTCACCAGGCTGTAAGTGGACCTGTCCTGCCCCCCAGAAGGAAATGCAGTGGAAAATGTAGCTTGAGCAAGGATACACAGATGGTACCGTCTACGTGATCTGGAGGGCTTCGGATGGGCAGCTTGTATTTCTGCACTACAACTGGGATGAATTAAGCTGGAGCTGTCATGGAGTTTGCCGTTCCTCTGCAGCAGCTGCAACTCAGGTCCAGTTTGGCCACTGAGTGAGAAGCAAGATGAGGCTTTTGGGGGGAGGGCAATTATATTTCCTCTCTGCCCAAAGAAGACTCCCCATTGCATGCATGGCAGAGGCAGCTGTGGCTGATGGGGGTGGTGGAAGAGGCCTGTCTCCTGTCTCTCCTTTCCTCTCTGGGACCAGCAGCAGAGCTACAGCTCTAGGTTCTTAATCAAATTGTTTCCTTGGGAAGCGGAGAAAGCCAATTGGAGACTCATCACTGTGCCCACAACAATCCTGCCTGGGAGGTTGGACTGGCCAACCAAAGTGATAGGCATGGCTCCAGGGTGATTTTAGGGAAGCAAGCCCATCATCTAGCAGTTTGGAGACAAAAAGCAATGTTCACCACCATCACAGGTCATTAGACAATTATCCTCAGTATTATTTTAAATAATAATAAATTTGACAAATTATGACATCTTTATATCAGGCAAAATTCTCCCAAACATTCTGGACCAGGGGTCTCCAGCCGTGGCAATTTTAAGACTTGTGGACTTCAACTGCCAGAATTCCTCAGCCAGCAAAACTCTGGGAGTTGAAGTCCACAAGTCTTAAAGTTTCCACGGTTGGAGACCCCTGTTGTAGATAATAGAAGGGGGATGCATCAAATGTGTAGATGATGCCAAACTGGGGAAACTGCTAACACTTTTGAAGTTAAACTCAAGATTCAGCAGGATTTTGACAGACTAGAGAAATGGGCCCTATCCAAAAAGATGTAGTTCAATGGTGAGAAAAATAAAGTTCTCCATTTAGATAGGAAAACCCAGTGAACGGGCACAAAATCCACGATATCTGGCTCAACAGTAGTACCTGTGAGATGGATCTAGGTGTCCTAGTGAGCAAAAGGTTTTCTAACAAGCACCTTGTTTGCAGTCTAGGTACGCATATTCTGTTGCTGCACACAAGTTTCCTAGAAGTGGCTTTAAAAGGATTCCCATGATACAATCACCTTTGTAGGAATGAGGGGCAGTGATCATGAGTGACAGCATTGTGAGTAGAATAATTTCCTAAGTGTGGCCCCCTTTCCTCCTATTTCTGGCCAGAGGTTTTCCTCCTGGAGTCCTTGGGAGCTGCAGAAACTCCCTCCCTCTATGCAGGCACACTTCTTTTTTGAGCATTGAGAGGCAAGGCTTCTAATTGTCTGGTGCTCATTTTCTAAATGTATTCCATGTTCCTCACTCCCGTGTCTCTCTATGTATTCTATAACGGATATTTTCTTTTTCACCAGGTCATGGCTCAGATTGTACAATGTAAATTCTAAATCTTGTTAACCAAATAAGTCTGTTTGGTTTCCATTAAATTATATCCCTCCACATATTTATAGTTTAATCTGGTGGCCCTCTAAACAAGGCACAAATATAAACAATACCATACCACATGTTGAATGCTGTGCCAACATGTACCACATGTTGAATGCTGTGCCTAACCCAGCACATTTTGCAACCCCGGTCACCGAATTTCAATTTTATGGTCAAATCCAACGCTGTCGTGCGAGACATAGTGATAGCCTCTTTCTGAGAAGAGCCCTTGCACTTCATAACTTCAGAGAGAGTCAGCGAATGTGTTCTGCATTTCCTACTTTGATTGATACCGGGAGAGATCCTCCTGGGAAAGTCCGAGGAAGCGGAAATGAGAACCATGGAAAACTCCCACAGGAACCTAAGCAGCGAGGAGGTCACAGGGTCTCCATTGCCTACATGGGGGATTTCAGCCATTGGCATGTGTGCTGAAATTTCACCTGAAATCTAAGGAGAGTGGTAGGACCACTTCCTCTGGTTTATTAGATGCAGAGACCACTTGGCTCCAAAGTAACTATTGCCAGCTTACAATTTAAAAAATAAAAAAAAAATGTCTAGCAGCAATGTCCCATATAACAAACCACTGATACGCTCTATCAGTACCCTACTTGAAGACTTGGGAGAACAATAACCGTTTCCAAAAGTTCCAGGACATTGTAGGGTGGGAGCCGGTCAGAATTCCAGAGGAAATATGACCCCAGAGGGCAGGAACCATGGCAGAGAAGGTGTATTTCCTAAGTCCCCACTGTTTAATTAAAGGGCATCAACTCTGAAGGACGTCAACTCTACTTAATCTGATTGATGGGTAGAAAAAACAGGGGGTTCCTCAGATAAGCCAGCCCTCTGCCATGAAGGGCTTTACAGATGACACCAGAACCTTGAATTGCCCCCAGGAGCCCACCATTAACCAGCACAGCTGAAGAGGCAGTGGGGTCACCTCGTGCATTGTGGCATACTTAATACTGCTGGTGCTTCCGAACCAGCTGTAGTTCCTGGAGTCTTCAAAGGGGTGGCCTCCCTCCTCCCAATCCAGGAAGGGGTGCAGCCAGCACATTAGACGAAGTTGTGCAAAAGCCCTGTTGTCCACACCTACCACCTGCCTTTTGAACACAATCTGCAGCTCCAAGATGACCTCCAAAGTGTGCTTCTGCCTTGATTGGTGAGTGTGACCTCATCCAAGATTAAAGAATATAAATTACTGGATCCAGGAGACCCCAGAATTCACACCCACCCAGTCTTGGCAGGAGCTTGTTGCTCCCCATCCAGGTGCATCTTTGCTTTGGCCCTGAGAGAAAGAGAAAGAAGGTGGCTGGTGGTTGTGAAAGGAAAATCACCTGGAGGGAGCACAGGAGAAAGAGAAGTTGCTGAAAGACATAAACAAGACAGACACTGGGAACAGTCAGATAATTTGGGTGAGATAGTTTACAAGCATGGAGAAATGCTCAAGTTTCATTAAGAGGAAATAATGTTATGAGCAAAGTTGGATTCCATGGGACTGGAGGTGAGGAAGGATATTAAACTGAAGCCAAAAGATCTTCAGGGAACAGAGAATCAGCCTGTTCAGCTGGGAAGGGGGAGAGATTCCAGGTGAAGATTTTGATGCCTTGGGTTCTGTGGTAGAAGCTGATATAAATGGATCTGGGCTGGGGGTGGGGTGGGGTGAGATAAGGAATGAACACACGATCCAATGAACTTTAGGGACCCAAGAAGAATTAAGTGAAAATGTTCTTGAAACTGACTGAAAGTTTCAGGCTAGAGGAATCTGGGACTAGTCAGGTCTAGCTAACTGAAGAAAAGTTATCTGCCTCCTGAGATAAAGATGTAGGAAGGATTTGTGGCCAGATTCAAGTGTACTGGTGTGCTGCATGGATCCTGAAATTTTAACTGTCTATTGTCTCAGAAAGTTTGCCTATAATTTTGTATTAAAAGTTTTCTTTTTTCTTCTGTAACTCCTGACTTGCCCATATCTCAAATTAAGTAAAATGGACCTCAGATGCCACACATGAGAGCTTCCTGTAACATTCAGTGACAAAACTATGATTTATTTATGATGAGAGATGGGGAGTATTAGCGAAAGATGCAAAGTTGATGAGAGGTTCTCCTTGTGCAATGGACCATTTTTTGGTAATGCCAACAGTGGATGGGGGGGGGGGGAA
>BHFT01032368.1:14921-26999 GCA_004320025.1 Laticauda laticaudata
TTGGGAAGAGCAAAATGGGGGGGGGGGGGGGGGAATGGACATGGAAGGAATGTAGAATGAGAAACAAGTTTTTTTTATGAAACAATGTGGAAAGTAGTTTTATCTCTCCACAAAATTAATGACTATTGGAAATAAAGAGGATGAAGAAGATACCTGAAACAGAATGATAAGAATTATGTTGTCAAGTCCCAAAGATGAGTGTGGAATTAATGCTAATACATAGTAAGAGGAAGGATATGAAAAGGAATCTTGAAGTGAAAATATTGTGAACGAGGAAAAAATGGGGATGAAAGAAATAATAGGTGCATGTAGAGAAAAAGATAGTTGTAAAGAATGGTAGTAGGAAATAGTTTTATATATGACAAATTCAGCAAGTCTACTACATTCTCAAAAGTTGAAACGTTTGACCATACCCAGAACAGAGAAATGGTTGGTAAGGACAATGAAACTTTCAGAGATGGCTAAATTAACCTCTTTGATTAGAGATTTAATTAACCACCCACATTTAAATATTGGCTCTATTGAACAAAGTAGGATTTACTTCTGAGTAAATTTACTTGGAAGTGTGCTATCTTATTTTGCTGGATGAGCTAACAAGATCATAGGAAGGGATTAGGTACAATGTACATTTAACAATTGAATTTAATTGTTGATGTTAAATTTAGCAATTTAACATCAACAATTAAGTCAAGGAAGCAGGGAAAGGGGCAGTCAAGCAGCAGCAGAATTTCACCCAGAGGGAAAAAGAAGTGAATAGAGGAAAAGACTAGGAGAGAAGAGAAAAGTTTGGAATATAAACATTTATTTGGATGCAAAGTTGTTTTGGTAATGTGGGTACTTTTCTTTTTTATGCTGGAGAGAGAGGGGGAGAGTAATTCAACATTATCTCTTCTTTTCTCTCTGTATACTATGTTATTATTCTTCAATATTAACTGTATAATCATTTACTATTAACTGCACATACTGACAAAGACATAATTGCAAAATGAATTAGTTGCAGATATGTTTGCAAGGATGTTTTTTTCCTTCTCTTTGCATATTTATGAGGATTTATAAGACCACAGTCTTTATTAACTAAGAAATCATGGATGATTTGAATATGAATATATATTCAGACACACACACACACACATTTTGAACAATCCTAGGAAATTTGAGTGATCATTTATACAAAACTGTTTAGACTGATCACCAGGGCTGAAATTTATGAGGATTGTAAACTTTTATGATGATTATAAAACTGTACCTAGTTTGCAATATGGCACTTCAGTTAAACTAAAATTATCACTTTACTTTCTTTTGTGGATTTCAAATAGACTACAATATTTTCAAAGTAAAGGACTCTTCAGTATTATTGCAGATTACTATTTTTGTACAATCTCTTACACTAATTACAAGCTGGTATTTCATTTTACTCTTTTACTGTTTTTTCTTTTTAGGTGAGATTTTGTTTTGTTTTTTCAACTTTTATACATCTGACATTTTTATACATCTGTGGATTACAAAACTATATCAACTTCTCCATTAACTACAGGAAGAACCAAAAGGAGAAATAAGAAATAATTCGTCGAACTAAGGTGAAGTTTCCTGACAGAAATTTCCAGACAGTGAAAATAATCAGTGGAATGGCCTAACTTCAGAAGTTGTAGGTGCTCCATCACTGGAGGATTTTAAGGAGAAATTAGGCAGCCATTTGTCCAGAACAGTACAGGACCCTTCAGTGCTGCTATTCAGTTATTCTAAAAGACTAACATTTAAGAATAGAAATTTCAGTTTAAATTTTCCTTTTTTTAAAAAAATCTACATTTTGGGGGATTTTGAAAATATATTTTTAAAAAATTACTGTATATTTAGATGAACTTCTAGAATTTTTTAAAAAGATTTTTGAAAAAAGTTTTGAAAAAAATATTTTTAACGCTGTGTACTAAAAAGCTGGGAGGAGGCCAGCTGTCCACTCAAGCAATGGCCCAACTGAGAGACTCATCCAATCTGCAGATGACACTGAGCTGGCAAGGAGAGCCAACACACCAGAAGACATGCTCAAGATTCAAAAAGATTGTGGCAGACTTGAACACTAGGCCCTATCCAACAACATGAAATTCAACATAGATGAAAGTAAGGTTTTACACTTCGGCAAGGAAAACCAATTGTAGGTGAAACTTGTCTTATGCCAGTAATTGTGAGAGGAATCTTGGATGTCCCAGTGGACGATCCCTTAAATATGAGCCTATAGTGTGCAGCAGCAGCCAAAAAGGCCAACACAATCCTAAGTTGCATTAATAGAGAGACAGAATCAAAACCACATGAAGTTCCAGGACTGCCTTACAGGCTCTTACAGATAATACAGATAATCAGAGTTGGAAGGGAGCTTATAGGTCATCTATTCCAATCCTCACCCAAGCGGGAAACCCAACACCATTTCTGACAAATGGCAGTCCAATCTCAAAGGTCTCAAGTGATGATACTCCAACAACTTCCGTGGGCAACTTCTGTTCCATTGGTTGATTGCTCTCCCTGTCAGAAAATTTCTCCTTATTCCAGGTTGAATCTCTCCTTGTTCAGTTTCCATCCATTGTTCCTTGTCTGACCTACAGGTGCTTTAGAAAATAGATTGACCCCTTCCTCTCTGTGTCAGCCCCTCAAATATTGGAAGACTGCTATCATGCCTTATAAAGCCTTAGTAAGGCCACACCCTGCATCCAGTTCTGATCACCACAATATAAAAAAGATGTTAAGATTCTGGAAAGGGTGCAGAGAAGAATAACAAGAATGACTAGTGGTTAGAGTGGCTCCTACAAAGACCAGGGAGTCAACTTACACTCCAAAGCCCCAAAAGGCCAGACAAGAAACAACGGATGGAAACTAACCAGGAGAAAAGCAACCTAGAACTAAGAAGAAATTTCCCAAAAGTGAGAGCAATCAACCAATGGAATAACTCGTCTTCAGAAATTTTGGTTACTTCATCACTAGAGACTTTCAAAAAAAAAAAAAAAAGACTGGACAGTCATTTGTGTAAAATGGCCGTTTCTCCTGGATTGTCACTAGAAGATCCCTGAGATTCCGTCCATCTCTAGTCTTCTATGTTCTATGAAAACAAAAACAATATCTACATTTATGGCTGATTTTCCTTGAAATCATTTGAAGGGTGCAACTTCCTCTTCCTTGTGACAAGAGCAGTCCTGCTGACAAAAGGTCCCCGAGAGCAATTTCCTCTGGATGCTGAATCTTGGGTGAGGGGAAATGATAGGTTCCCGAAGAGAGATGGATAGTGAAAAGGATTTCATTCATTTCGAGGACTCTTGGGGTTTTATTCATAGAACAGACCATGAACTTTTTGAACTTTTGCTCAATTACTTTTCCAGTTAAAATATTGAGCTGGGACTGAGAAAAAATGTTGGGACTTCCCAGGAATGTTCTTGTGAAATTAAAATAAAGGGATATCCTTCTTGGAAGAAAAGTGGGGTATAAATCTAATTTATATTTCAGCCTTTAAAAAATCTTCCTTTGCCATCTCCATCTTTGCCATTGTTGAAGCAAATCTGAATTTGATTTTCCTTTATTCAAACGGAGTCTGATCATCAGGCTTTTGCCTCGTGCAATAACTCTTGTGATTTATTAGCTCTGGATTATTTTATATGGCCTGTAGATGGCAAAACATGATTGTGCCAAAGTATTTACTCACCAGGCTGAATCTAGCCAGCTGAAAAGATATTCCCTGTCAAAGCTCCTATTTCATTACTTTTCCCAAAAGGTATTTTGCAGGTCAAGGGAGCTGCATTATACAATTGTGGGCAACTGACATTATGACACAGTTTGTTTTGATGTCTTGTCTTTTGTTTTAAAGAAAAGGATGGTGTCGTAATATTTCATAACAAATTATTTTGCTTGAGTTATATTGAGTTCCCTTATTTGACACTTCTCTTGTGCTGCTGCCCTTCCTTATCTGCAGAATTGGCCTGTTATTTGTAATCCTCCTCACCAGAAATCCTTCAATGGGGAGCAAAGAAATGGTTGAATAGCATCGGTTTGACTGGCAGCTCTGCATGCTACAAGATGGACAACATGGTGCTCAGGAATAACCAGGGGTGGGATTCAATTTTTTTAACAATTGGTTCTGTGGGTGTGGCTTAGTTGGTGGGCATGACTTGGTGGTCATGTGATCAGGTGGGTGTGGCCAACTCAACATCACTCACATCGAGGCACACACCTCCTCACCTGGCCTCTCGTGACTGTGGGGATGCTGCAACAGTCGTAAGTGTGAAAAATTGTCATAAGTCACTTTTTTCAGTGCCATTGTAACTTTGAATGGTTACTCCACACAAGCAAAGTACCAGCAAAAGAGGGAAAGAAAACTCCAGAGAAGTTCCTGGGACAGGAAGTCTAGTCCTGCCAAGAATGCAATAAGGGTTAACAGAGAGGCAGTTTCTGTAAGCAACACCAGAATGTTTCCTTCCTGCCTTCCTTACAGGATTAGGCCAATAATTTCTTCTAAGATCCGGTTCTCCGAACGTCTTAGAATGTTAATAACTGGTTCTACCAAATAGGTGCAACTGATAGAATCCCACCCCTGGTAATAACATCTCCCTCAGTCGAGGGTAAGTTTCAGCGAGTCACCATTCTGGAAAAGCAACAAAGACTCTTGTGACATCTCAAAAATAAATCTGCTTCTTTCTGTATAGGTTTTTCTGGTTCCCAATCCATTGGAACAGGGCTCTCCAACTTGGCAGCTTTTAAGACTTGTGGACTTCAAGTCCTGGAATTCCCCAGCCAGCATGAGCCTGGCTAGTTGGGGAATTCTGGGAGTTGAAGTCCACAAGTTTTAAAGTTGCCAAGTTTGGAAAGCCTTGTATCAGAAGATTCATTCTGATACAATGAAATGTAATAGAAATGTAAGGGGTGTATAGAAATAGTATAGAAATGTAAGGGGTCAGAAATTTGAGCTGGGCAAGGAGAAGGGGTGTTAGGAACCATCATTGGGGGGGAGTTCTTGTTCCAGACGTTCCAAATTCAGATGGAAAAATCCAAAAGTTCTGGGGAGACATATTTCTAACGGCTTAGAAGAACATTGCCAAGAAGAACATCATCAAACAGCACTGACATAACTGGCCTGCAAAGCTTCAGATATTCGTCAAGTTATGATCACAAGAGACCACTGGGACAGAACTTCCTTCATAGACAATTTCATTTTTGCTGTGGTCATTAAACAAATCGTGCACTTGTTAAGTGATCCAGCTTTCCTTACTGACTTTGCTTCTTGGAAGCTGGTTGGGAAGGTTGCAACAAGAGACGGCAGGGCCCTGGAGTGTTGCAACTATTGTCAACATGGGCCAGTTGCCAAGTGCCTGAATTTTGCACATGATGTGACCGTGGGGATGTTGCCATAGTCATAAAGTGCAAGGACTGGTTGTAACTCACTTTTTTCAGCACTATCACAACCATAACCATTAAAGGAATGGCTATAAGTTGGTGACACCCTTCAAAGGGCAGGAAAGAGAGACAGGATGGCCTCTTCTGCCCACTGAGATGTCCCCTGGGCTGCCTTGGGGCAAACCCCACAGGCCTCCACTGAGTTATGCTCCCAAGTTTGGCAAAGGAGCCCAGCCCTCTCTTGCAGCTCAAGTTACCCTTCTGTAGAGGGAAATAATTTCCCTGCAAACATACCACAAGCGGGAAATCTGCATGCTTAGGGACAGAAAGGCAATGGTTGTGTATAGCAATCACCACCTATACATTGCCACATTATAGAAATGAAAAGTGCTGGAATATGGCCAATTAATCTCTTTATGTTTATAAGCAACTTGGGGGATTCATCAACATTTGGTGAGGGATCAAAATGTAAAGGTTAAAAGGTGATGTGGACAATTTTCTCTTCCAAAAAGCAAGGTGTGGGAAAA
Source organism: Laticauda laticaudata (assembly GCA_004320025.1). NCBI lineage: Eukaryota > Metazoa > Chordata > Lepidosauria > Squamata > Elapidae > Laticauda > Laticauda laticaudata. The sequence goes on from BHFT01032368.1 coordinate 20,816, forward strand.
TCAGGTCCGGTTCCAAGCCAGGAGAAAGGCACTAGAAATAAAATGGAGGCTGCTTAAGAAAGAAAGTTTATTGATGAGCTAGAACCAACAACAGCATGCAATTATGGGACAGCTGACCCCTTGGCTGTGTGAATGGATGGGTTTTTGTAAGGTTCTGAGATGCTGCAGGGGGTTGTGGTGGTGAGTAAACCCTATTATGTCCCAAAGATCATGTTCTGTTCTTAGAAATTTGGTGGGAGGATGCAAATTAATCCCATCAGCTGGAGCTGAAGCAGTGGTAGGATTCAAAAAATGTTACTACCTGTTCTGTGGGTATGGCTTGGTGGGTATAGCAGGGAAAGGATACTGTAAAATCTCTATTCCCACCCCATTCCTGCTGGAAGGTTACCCCCAGTTCTCTGAATTACACAAAATTTCCACTACTGGTTCTCCAGAAATGGTCAGAACCTGTTGAATACCACCTCTGAAATGAAGGTGTTTTGTTTATGAATAGATTGGCCAAGTCTTTCTTAATAGGTACAAAATCTCTATCTCTAAATAGAATAGAATAGAATAGAATAGAATAGAATAGAATGTTAGATTAGATTAGAATAGAATATTAGAATAGACTATTAGAATAGAATAGAATAGAATAGAATAGCAATAGAATAGCAATAGAATAGAATATTAGAATAGAATAGCAATAGAATAGAATAAAATAGCAATAGAATAGAATATTGGAATATTAGAATAGAATGTTAGATTAGATTAGAATAGAATATTAGAATAGAATAGAATACAATAGCAATAGAATACAATAGCAATAGAACAGAACAGAACAGAATAGAATAGAATAGAATAGAATAGAATTATTTATTGGTTAAGCATGATTGGACACACAAGGAATTTGTCTTGGTGCAAATGCTCTCAGTATACATAAAGGAAAAGATACATTCATCAAGAATCATCAGGTACAACACTTAATGATGGTCATAGCGTACAATAAGCAATCAAATCATACTAGGAAAGAGTCAATATAGATTGTAAGGATATAAGCGACAAAGTTACAATCATACAGTCACAAGTGGGAGGGGATGGGAGATAAGGAGTGATGAGAAGATTAACAGTTGATAGTAGTGCAGACGTAGTAAATAGTTGGATAGTATTGAGGAAATTATTTGTTTAGCAGAGTGATGGCATTTGGGAAAAAAACTCTCCTTGTGCCTAGTTGTTCTGGTGTGCAGGGCTCTATAGCGTCATTTTGAGGGAAGGAGTTGAAACAGTTTATGTCCAGGTTGCGAGGGTATATGAGGATGTAGGTATTTTCACAGCCCTCTTTTTGACTCCTGCAGTATCCAGGTCCCCAGTTGAAGGCAGGTTGGTAGCCATTGTTTTTTCTGCAGTCCTAATTCCTCTGTGGAGTCTGGGTCTGTCCTGTTGGGTTGCAGAACCAAACCAGATAGATACTGAGGTGCAGATGACAGACTCCATCATTCCTCTGTAGAATTGGATCAGCGGCTCCTTGGGCAGTTTGAGCTTTCTGAGTTGGCGCAGAAAGAACCTTCTTTGTTGTGCTTTTTTGATGATGTTTTTGATGTTAAGTGTGTTATTTTAGGACTTGAATATGATAAACCTAGACATTTGAAGGTCTCCACCATAAATGTTGACTAACTGTGTGTGTAGTATTGTAAGAGGTGGTAGTTATGGGAGGGTTCTCCTAAAGTCTACACCATTTCTACAGTTTCAGCATCTGAAAGACCTCATGCATCTGCTGGAGGCTGTTGGGGCTCCTTTCTGCTTTGTTAAGATTTTCTCCATTTTCTCCTTTGGGGAAATATAATTAGTCTGCTCTTTAATATATCCCCAAATATGTCATCCTCTTGGGGGGGGTACCTCCAAAGCAACAGTTTTTTTCGGCTAATTTGTCACGGTTCCAAATCAAGCCAGCAAAGAAAAGCGCCAATGTGAGCTGAACGGTTCTCCTTGCTGGAGTCTCAGCTTGGCCAAGGGAACAACACAGTCAAAGGTTTTAGCAGGCTTCCTGCTTCTGCTAACCAGCGACTATCAGGCTCAGCACTTCCCGTCCCTCCTGTTCCCGGCTGCTCCTGGTTGGCTCCCGCAAGTACTTTTTTGGCCCAATTTCAGCAAGTCCTCTTCAGGCCTGGGTGGTTTCTGAGCCGACCGCAGCTGCCTTGCCCTCATGGCTCCTCTCCCAGCAGGAGTCCCATTGCCCGACACCCATCTGTGGCCCCATGCACCCAACCACGTGTGCGTGGCAACTCCGAAATTGGCGTGTTGTGGCCACTTTGAATGGTGCGCAGTCTGGAATTTTGACACTACTTTTAAAATCATGGGGAACATTTGCTCCCTGCTGATGGGCCCAATGGCACCTCTAAAGAAAGAATTCTGGAGGGAGAAACTCATTGCAATTAAGATGCAACTAGAAGTAAGTGGGACCTTCCACCACCGGGCCTCTCGGAGTCTTACGAGTCCCTTGTTTTCCCTGAAACAACTTAGCTGTGGATTGATAACCAGCTGTACCTTTCCCTGAGCCATCAATTATCCCTTTCTCTCCCAGCTCTGCCAATATCCCACCAGTGCAGGAGTCCAGCTCCAGCTGCTTGCATTAAGTAAGCTTTGGCTGATGATAAAAAATTGAATCAGAAACAGTCTTTGCATGAAATAACTGCATGGTCTGGTGATCGACGGCATTTGCTCAGATATCTGTAGAGCCTTTCTCGGTGCTTTTGCTGATTAGATTTATTTAGCAGTTGCTGATTTGTTCAGCAAAAATAAAGTTCAACATAGCTGTGTCTTCACCATCTTCTGCCCAGCTATGCTGAAAGCATTCTGGCATGTTATTTCGGGAGGGGGGAGAGGGGAGGGACTCCACAAATCAGATGAGAAGCAGATGGGAAGAATTTCCAAGGCTTCATCACGGAGACCTGGGAACCCGTTTCTTTGGATTTCCACAGGTTCTGCATTCCACCCCTTCCCCCCACATGACTCTGCTCATGGCACAGGAATGGCCGAGAGCACTTGCTCCCACCTCAGGAGACCAAGGGGGCACAATGGGACAAAGCATTGTCCAGCTCTTTGGTCTGCTTTGTCCTACGCTGTAATATGGTAGCTTCCATTGTGGTTTTGAGCCCTGGTGGCCTAGCGGTGACAGCGCAGTACTGCGGGCTACTTCTGCTGACTGCCAGCTGCCTGCAATTTGGCAGTTCGAATCTCACCAGGCTCACNGGTTGACTCAGCCTTCCATCTTTCCGAGGTAGGTAAAATGAGAACCCAGATTGTTAGGGGTAATATGCTGACTCTGTAAACCGCTTTGAGAAGGTTGTAAAGTGGTATAGAAGTCGAAGTGCCATTGCTACTTTGAGTGTTATGCAAAGGAAGCCATGGTCTATGGCTTCTTAGCATGCTCTACCAACCTGGCCCATGGCAACTTGGTGAGTAAGCTATTATGAAAGTTTGACTTGACCTGTGGAAATCCAGCCTTCCTCTTCTGTAAATACTACCATAGGGTACAGCAGCGGACTGATTTGGAAAAGCTTAAGCAAGGTTGGGAGACCACCAGGAAATGTCAGGATAAGGTTGAGAAGAAGACAGGGGCCAACCTATATTGCGATCAAGAAAACTGCCTGGATGCAAAATAACGGGGCTGATCTCATCACATCGAGGGAAGACTTCCTTTAATTCATGTGGAATATGCAGAATGACCAGCTAATGTCTGAAATATGTCTTCAATATCTTCTTAAGTGAATTAGATGAGGGAATAGAAGAGGAACTCATCAAATTTGTAGACAGCACTAAACTGGCAGGAATAGCCAACACCCTAGAAGATAGGCTCAAGATCCAGCTGGGTCCTGACAGACTTGAACCCTGGGTCCTGTCCAGTGGTGGGATTCCAATTTTTTTACTACTGGTTCTGTGGGCGTGGCTTGGTGGGCGTGGCAGGGAAAAGAGACTAAAATCTCCCATCAGAGGTGGGATTGGCCGGTTCTCCAAACTACTCAAAATTTCTGCTCCTGGTTCTCCAGAACTGGTCAGAACCTGCTGAATTCACCACCTCCGGTCCTGTCTGACAAAATGAAATTCAGTGTAGAGGAAAAATAAGGTTTTACAGTTAGGCAAGAGGAACCAAATGTACAGATTAGGTGAAACCGGACTCAATAACAGGAACTGTGAGAGTGACCTTAGAGTCCTAGTGCACAATCACTTAAATATGAGCCAGCTGTGTGTGGGAGCAGCCAAAAAAAGTCAGTGCAGTCCTAGGTGGCATGAACAGAGGGACAGAATCCAAGTCACATTAGTATCACTTTATAAAGCCTTAAAGCTGAGCTCACCATGGCTAGAATAGTGCATCCAATTTTGGTTACTATATAATAAATCAGATGTAGAGAATCTGGAAAGAGTGCAGAGAAGAGCAACAAAGGTGATTAGGGGGCTGGAGGCTACAACATACGAAGAACAGGTGTCTTGTTTAATGAAAAGGATTAGAAGTGACATAATAGCCCTTTTGCAATATTTAAGGGGCTGCCACAAAGAAGGGGGAGTCAACCTATTCTCCAAAGCACCTGAAGGCCAGACAAGAAGCAACGGATGGAAACTAATCAAGGAGAGAAGCAACCTGGAATTAAAGAGAAACTTCCTAACAGTGAGGACAATTAACCAGTGGAACAGCTTTGCCTTCAGAAGTTGTGGGTCCTTCATCACTGGAGGTTTATAAGAAGAGAAACTAGTCAATCATTTGTCTGACATGGTATAGGCTCTCCTGCTTGAGCAGAGGGTTGGACTAGAAGACCTCAATGGTCCCTTTCCAACTCTTTGTTATTCTGTAAAAAGTATTCATAACCATTTAATTTTAAATCGAAGGATTTGAATGCAAAATAACATCGATTTTAAGTCAAGGAACTGTTCTAATGGTCTGCGGATGTCTTGGAACTAGGTCTCCCAGGAATAGCAGTCAGCCTGGCACCCAAATTCTTGGAAGGTTCTCCCAACACATCTGGAGAACAAAGGCTGGCTGACCCAAAAGGCTTATTGTGCGGACTCTACCGCCCCCTGCTGGCTTCCTGATGAAACTGCCTCTTTTCCTTTTGGCAGGCAAGCCAGAGGTCAACGTCTCTGCTGAAGAGGCGCTGCAGCTGATGGCCAACATGAGGATGAGACAGGCACAAATTGCGCAGCGTTTCCAGTGTGTTGCTCTGTCGGTCGGAATTCCTGGTCAGTTTGAGACTTTGTACCAAATTGACAAAGCGGTGTGTGGTTTGTACAACCTCAGCAGGCCTTCCAAATTATCGGTCCAGTTCAGGAAGTGACTTGATTCAGAGATTTGATTAAATCCCCTTTGTAATTAATCTCCAAATAAAACATTCATTGAACCCTACAAAGTAAACTTTATTGTGTATTGTCTTATATATATGTATTTCCTTCTCCTTCCTTCCCTTCCTCCCTCCTCCCCTCCAGGCCCAACAGCCCAGAGAAGAGACAGTGAGAGACAATTGAGTCCTACCTGTTATTTGCTTATGTCTAATAGGCAGGATCTGGTTGAAGGAGTCCATTTAAAAGGAGTTATTTTTTCTTTCTTTAATCTGCTGGGTGGAACCCTTGCCACTTTCCCTGGGAGCCTGAGCACTTAAATTCATTGCCTTCATGTGCATCTCTTGTGTTTTCCAAAGACAAAACAGTTAAATGCATTTGTTTTTGCTGTTTGTCCTGCTACAGAAGCCCAGCTGAAGCTGAGAGGGTTCTCCACTTCAAACTTCAGATTGCTCACACATACCTGGTGGCTTCCCTTTTGAATGTACTGCTTTTGTTACTACTAAAGACAATCCGTTTGCTGATCCGGGTGCTAAATAAGCTCCTTGTGCCTTTCAGTCTTTGCAGTTTGTCTTTCAGTTCCCTCTGCTCCTGCTTCGGAGAAGTTTCTCTTCGGTGGGACATTTGCAACACCTTTATGATGCTTCTTGGAACAGCTTCTTCTGGGTGACCAATTGCCTCACATGCTTTTCTTCATCTTCGGGCTCGTAGGCGGAAAAAGACATGGTGATACCCAAGCTATTATAGATTGGCTTACTTCGGGAGCCTACGTGGAATTTTCCAGAAGCTTCTTCTGCACCTCCCTGCCATCTCGGTGCACCTGTGATTAGAGTGGAATGAGTTGACTGCCAAACAGTAGAGAAGCAGCACACAGAACTCA
>BHFT01032369.1:0-11416 GCA_004320025.1 Laticauda laticaudata
GAAGCATTGCATTAACCAATGGATGGCAAGTGTTTCTCTCTGATTTACATCATCTTTCCATCCGTTGGTTCAGTGTGACATGGGCTTAAGGCACTCTCAGCATATCAGCACTTCTTGATCTCTTCTTTCACCTTGAAGCATGTGATCATCCTTCCTTTTCACTTTGGAGCTTCAAGCCATGTGGTCCTGTCCATCATTAAACCCATCATTGAACAGCCTCCATGTTTCCAGTGTCTTTTTCCCCACTTGGAACTGAACTCAGAAGGATATTTCTTCCAACAGTAGGATGAAATTCGTCATTTATCCTTAGAGTCACATGTAGTCAGAGTGATTTGGTGACATATTACAGAAGTAAGTAGCTCTTCAATGTCCAAGAGATGTGCAACTGTGGTATACAACAGATAGAAATAATAATATGTTCAGATTTTGTTTTATGGATGTGTGGATGGATTTCTGTATAGAGAACAGTCCTTCCCCAGAATCTTCTTAGATTGGTGGTTTTGCAAAATGGTTGCATGAAAAAGATTAGCTTAAATGAATTGTGGGGAGTAATAGATGAAAGGAAATTTGAAGAATAGCACCATTTGTGAGAAGCCTCCTGAAAAAAAACAAAAGTGATTAGTACAAAGTAGCTCCTTTGGTTTTGAATTCTTCGTTTCATCCATACAAAATATTGTGAAAGTGTTGCTAATGTCCCTTTAACTAGTCTTATATGTGATGTCCCAAACAGAAGGCACCATGTGGCTTTCTATCCTATTCAAGCAATCGTTAAATGACAGCAGAACCATTATCACAGTGCACATTTTTATGCATTCAGAATAGGCATCCATTCTACATTTGCCAAGCTTGTCATTATATAGCTAAATAATGAATTTTGACTCTTGTTTCTAACACTAACGTGAACAGGGTATGTGCGCTACTGCTGGAGCTGCTCTTTTTTAGAGTTTTCCCTCCAGGCTGGTTTTATCAATTAAACTTGTGATCTTATTAACACCTTACATTTTTCCCCCACTGGGATTTGAGTGAGAATATTCTTGCCAAAGCTCACAGCTGTTCTGTGAACAAAAATAACACTCACTTGGTTCATTATTATTCCAGGGGGAATAGGGAGGGAGTCCTTTGCAATTCAGCATGTGAAACTGGATTTTGGTTCAAAGAAATAGGTCTAATCTCACATGAATACCTTATAACTAATAGTTGTTTCTACCTTTACAGTAATAGTTAAGATGGCTACTTATTTTGGTCTAAAAAGTCCGTATTTGAAAAGAATAAGTATATAATCCATAGATGAAAACAAGCTTGCTATCTTTTGTCTGTGTATTTATGTGTGCTGCAGATTATCTGCTGCCAAAAAGTTAAATGGTCTGTCTTTTGGACAGTGGGAATTATAATTAATTCCCTATATTATTATAGAAAGTTCCTTTTTTAGAGGTGAGAAGCCAAGAGGAACATAGGTGCCAAATTTCAAGTTTATAGATCATAGCGTGTTCGGGTCTTTTCCCGTGTAAGATTAAGAATATCTTGGCAATGTTTCAACACCAATCAAGCAGAACACAGCAAACTCAAAGACCAATAAACACAGAGTAAGACTCCCAACCAATCAGGATGAAGAAAAAAAACCAGTTTGGCACAGCTTAGGCGAGCCTCAAATTTAAAACTGAAACAGCTGTGATAGCCTGACTCACATACGAACTCAATAAGAGCCTGATGATGGCAGATGAGATTCTGCGAATGGTTTGCTTCAACTTTAAAAGCACAACTACAATGATGTGGTTTAAATACCCGAAAGGGGAAGCTTGGACAACGACACAAGTAAAGTAACCCCGTGAAAACTTAAAAAACATAAACCTTAAAAAAAAGACTAAGACTCAACCCTACGGCCCAACCAAGCCCCCACCTGAACAGGAACACCCCCACCAGCCAATCAGAACACAGCCAACCCCCCCTACCCAATCAGAACAAGCCAAACCGCCCAACCAATGCGAAGCACACCCTACCCAATCAAACCACAGCAAGCCCCACCCAATCAACTCACACCCCCAACTAGCATTAAAAGGAAGAAGCAGTCTGCAAGCTCACATAACATCATGAGAAGCACAGAGCCGAAGAAACAAGCCTGAAGAATGATGAATGAGACTTCATCAAAAACGTTGCTAGATATTCCAATTTCTACGCAGTGACAAACCCGAACAACCAAAAGATGCCCACATACAAAACCCATGAAAAACCTCAGAAATATAATCTTTATAAATATAGTACGATACATTTCTGTAATGGACAGAAAAGACTACAAAACAAAATTGAGAGACCTAACTCCAAACTCCACATACAAACCTATAAAACACAGACCGCCAACCACATATCTGGCAAAAATAACCAAAGAAGAAATTTATAATCAGCCACATAAGCAAAGAAATCTAACAGACGATCAATGGCCCAGAGAAAATCTTCCAGATGCCCCAAACTATAACGGCTCCCAAAAATACCATACAAAGACGGCATACCTCTCAGACCATAGTCAGCTCAAATAGGAGCAACCATTACAAACCTAGCTAAAACACTTAGCAAAACAACGTACGCCCCCATACTGAAACCGCAGCTTCATATTGTCAACTATACCAGACTTCTTAGAAATAATCAAAGATCTAACACGTGGAACAAGATTGCTTTGTAAGTTTTGATGTGGTTTTCACTATTCACTCAAGTCCCGATAAAAAGAAACTCTTGAAATCATCAAAAATAAATACAACCAGCTATAACACCTCATGGAACTAAACAGAACCCTGCTTAACAACACATTATTTCAATATACAAAGGACCAAAGATACAAGCATAATTGAAGGAGCCCCTATGGGATCACCACGTCACTGTGCATTGAACCTGTTCAGGGAAGAATTCCAAATCCAGAGCCCTGGCCAATGCCACCCACAAACCCAAACTGGTGGCTAAGATACATCGATGACACATTTGTGATTTGCCTTCATGGAAAAGAAAATCCTAAACAATTTCCTAACACACTAAAAGACACACCACCAAATCAAGGTTCACTAATGGAAATGGAAAAAACAACAACTACCATTCCTAGATGCACTAATCTACAAAAGAACAGATGGCACACTGGAACACCACCGTATACCAGAAGAAAACATCACACCAATTCGCTACTCAACGCCCAATTTCCCACCGACATCCAGCACCAGATACATTCCGTGGCAAAACACTAATTACGCAGAATGAAATTGCCTGGGACAAGACACATATAAGCGAACTATGCACCCTGACTGAATAGTCTTGACAGCCACGGCTTTCCACAAAAAAAATCAACCAGCCTGATCCACAAAACACACCAAGAATAAATGAGCCTATGAAGAATCAACAGACCTATGGGAACAGGCTGTCCTGCCCTACATAAGAGGTACTACAGACACCCACATCAGTAAGTACTCACAGGCATCACATCAAGACTTCCTTCAAACCCACAGACAACAAAAATTAGAGCCATCCTTAAAAACCCAAAGACAAAATTGACCTGGAAAACCAAGGCATATACGAAGTTCCCCTGTGCATCCAATGCCGGCACATACATTGGACAGACCAATAAGAAGAAATAAGTACCACCTGGGAATGAACACAAAAATGCAAGCAAAAGCTGGGAAATACACTCCTCACTAGTCCAACACATGACAGCAACAGGTCCAGCATCAACTTCAGTGGCACTAAAACCCTAGCCACTATAGACAACCCTAGCCAACAGAATCATCAGAGAAGCCATAGAGTTTGAAAAAGAACCTGAAGCATGAAATAGAAGAGATGATTCCACCAGACTTTCAATCATATTTGGAAGCCTGCAGCTCTGAAATAGAAATATCCTCCACACCTAAAAAGCCAAGACAAACACTTGGGCACAAACAGACTCCTTGATACCTCCAACTCAAACACAGCCCAACACAGGCACCCAAGCCTGAACCTAGCTTCCTAATAGAAATAGCTGTCCTTTCACAACGAAGCCAAGCTGCCACTGAAACCCTCCAACACAGGAACCAGCAGTGTTTGCCAGCCAAATCAACAGCCCGACAAAACAGACAGAAGAAACAGAAACACCAAATCAAACAAACTCCAAGTCCAATAAACACAGACAAGACTCCCAACCAAGTCAGGAGTAAGAAAAAAAACAGTCCTGGAAACAACAATAAGCTGAGCCTCAAATTTAAAACCAAACCGGCTTTCGATTGCCTGACCAGCATACAAACTACCATAAGAAGCCTGAAGGGATGGCAAGATTGAGATCTCTGTGGAAACGTTGCTCTAACAACTTTAAAAGCATTACAATGACGTGGGATAATACCCGAAAGGAAGCTGAACAGCACCCATGTAAGTACCGCGAAGCCAAAAAAAACCCAAATACTATATATATATATAATATGTGTGGTGTGTGTGTGTGTGTGGTGCCGCTGTTCACGCTTCCCTTCGGGTATTATCCTTGTCATTGGAGTTGTGCTTCTTAAATCCATACAGAAGCCTGATGATGGCAGATGGGATTTCCTGCCAGAAAACGTTGCTACAACTTCTAAACAGCAGAACAATGACGTGTCGGATAATCCGAAGGAAGCTAAACAGCACACATGTAAGTACCCGCGAAAGCTTAAAAAAACATATATATATATATACATATATATACATGTACATTGTATATTTACAGGTAATTCTCAACTTATGATTCCAACTGTGCCCAAAATTTCTGTTGCTAAGCAAGTTAATTGAATTTCCCCCCATTTTACAACCTTTACCAAAATTGTTAAGTAAATCTAGCTTAGGGGGTTTAGGGGACTGGAGATTAAAACACATGAAGAACAGTTGCAGGAACTGGACATGGCTAGTCTAGTGAAGAGAAGGACCAGGGGAGACATGAAAGCAGTGGTCCAATATTTGAGGAGCTGCCACAGAGAGGAAGGGATCGAGCTATTTTCTAAAGCACCCGTAGGCCAGACAAGGAATAATGGATGGAAACTGAACAAGGAGAGATTTAACCTGGAAATAAGGAGAAACTTTCTGACAGTGAGAACAATCAACCAATTCTCTCAGAAGTTGTGGGAGTGCCATCACTTAAGACTTTCAAGAAGAGATTGTCAGAATGCCATTTGTCAGAAATGGTATAGGATCCCCCACTTGGGTGGGAGTTGAACTAGATGACCTATAAGGCCCCTTCCAACTCTGATTATCTGTTAACTGTTATCTTCCTCATTGACTTTGCTTGTCAGAAGGTCGCCTAAGGTGATCACACGACCCTGAGACATTGCAACCATTGTAAATACGAATCAATTGTCAATTGAATTTTGATCACATAACCATGGGGATATTGCAATGATTGTAAGTGTGAACAATGACCCCAAGTCACTTTTTTAAATTGTAACTTCAAACAATCACTAAACAAATGGTTATAAATCAAGGACTGCCTCTACATTTTACCCCTCCTTCTTTCTTTTCTTTTCCTTTCTTTAAATTTAATTTGTATTGTATTTTACTATAAAAATAATTAATAAAATTATTCACACACATATATAACTAGCAAAGTGTGGCATTACTTTAATGCAGCATATGTATTGGTTAACAACAGCAATTGGACTTGACTTCGCATTGCTAAGCAACGTAGTCATAAAACACAACATTCTGTCACCACACAACTTAGCAAGAGCAATTCTGGCACCTCCAGTTCTCATTGTTAAATTGAATCACTGCAGGTTGTTAAAAAAGGACATCATGTGGTTGCCTGCTGATTTTCCCATTGATTTTGCTTGAGGAAACTGGAAAAGAAGGTTGCAAATGGTGATCCTGTGGCCATGGGGATTACCATCACATGACTGTGGTGATGTTGCAATCAATGTAAATGTAAGGATCAGTCAAAATTCACACAGTTGTTGACCAAGTGGTCATTATGCAAGGACTACTTGTAACTGTGTTCCAATTAAGTTCTTATTCTCTGATACTTGCAGTAAATAATACAATGTAGAGATACAAAATATAAGAGATTCTAATCTGTGTTGGGTTTACCAGCACTGCTCTTATGGTGTTATTTTGTTGGGAGGGCTTATTTTGTTTCTACTATTTTGGAGGGCTAAACAAAGGCTAGAAAATGCTGATACCAGGGATACATATTTATGAATAAACATCTCCAGGAGTGGGATTCTAACCAGTTCGCACCTATTCGCAAGAACCGGTTGTTAACATTCTAAGCAGTTTGGAGAACCGGTTGTGAGAAGAAATTACTGGCTTCATCCTGTAAGGAAGGCAGAAAGGAAATATTCTGGTATTGCTTACAGAAATTGCCTCTCCGTTAACCATTGTTATATTCTTGGCAGCACTAGACTTCCTGGCTCAGGAATGTCTCTGGAATTTTTTTTCCCCTCCTTTGCTTGTGTGGAGTGACCATTCAAAATTACAGTGGCACTGCAAAAAGTGACTTATGACCATTTTTCACACTTACAACTGTTGCAGCATCCCCACAGTCATGAGAGGCCAGGCAAGGAGATGCATGCCTCAATGTGAGTGATATTGAGTTGGTCATGCATAGCCAATAACATGACCACCAAATGACACCCACCAATTAAACCATGCCCATATAACTGGTTGTTAAAAAAAATGAATCCCACCCTTGAACATCTCTATGATTACACTCCAAGGATATTATTGGAATACTGACCAATCAGAGTGTATCTTTCATCAAAACCTCAAAATGAAGCTTTTCCTTTTATAGAATAGTATAAAAATGTTTAGTTTTAGTTTCATATTTATTTTTTAATAATCTAGTATGCTGAAAAGCACATCCTGCAAAAGGATACTTTAACTCAACAATGCTGCCTAACCATGTCTGTAATATAATTGGGAGTGTCATTTCTTTTAAAAACAAAGCAATAAAAAATAATGGAGGAGACTACATATCGCTGCTTTCTATCTCCCAGACAGAAGTTCTTAAGAGTTTCTAAGTATTTGAATTTGACCTAAAGTAATTTGGCAGAGATTTCTTCTCTTTTGTGTCTGTGCAATCAAGTTTATATACAGTATGCAGATGACTGATAATTTTAATTTCTTTTTTAAGCAAGGGAATCTGAATTCCCAAGCAGACACAAAGTGGACTCTTTGTTTTACCACCCGATACATCTATTTGTGTGGTTTCAATTTTGTTAATTGACTGTGGTGATTAAAGTTGCTCAGAAGTAACCTAGTAAAAGAAGGAAAATGATCTGACCTTAAGCTGCAATGCATGACTTTGTCACTTAATTAGACTTGAATGTACATATCAATTTGTCTAACTTAGGGCTTCTCTGTATCAAACTACCAATCCTACTGTTTATTGCTACTGTTGAAAGAAAATTAGCAGATTTCTGTCTCAGTCAGAATGTTTAGTTTTTTATAAAAAAAATACCTCTAGGGAATTTGTTTTTTAATTAAATAATGCCATGATACTTCCCTTACATAAAAGCAATTGCATGTAAAAACCAAAAACCACTATAATGTTAGTATAATTTTATTTATGTGGAAAATGAACACAAGTGACTGGATTTTATTATTCTTGCTTTCTTATGCTGCTTATGAAATGAGTCAGGAATAAGGTGGAGACAATCATATCCTTCTCCTGCATTCTATTTTTAATCAATTTCTCTCATAAATTACCTCTTAAATTAAAAAATGCAAATTATAGAAAGATACTATATTATTAAAAATCAAGGAAATTAAATTTTTCCCTGCTTATGCTGAGCAAATGCCATAAACATGTCAGATCTCAATGTGGGAGGGAAACATTGCTTTTAAATATCAGAGTACAGCCAGGAAAGAAAAGCTATGGCTTAATTGCAAATTTTAAAAGTTGATTTCCATCCAAAATCTGTGGTAATATTTTTTCCCAACAATTTTTACCATTTGGTTCCCTGTACCATGAGGTTTGGACCAGAGGTGGTATTCAGCAGGTTCTGACCAATTCTGGAGAATGGTAGCAGAAATTTTGAGTAGTTCGGAGAAGCAGCAAATACCACCTCTGGCTGGCCCCACCCCCATGTATTCCCTGCCTCCCAAGTTCCAGCTGATTGACTGGGTCTTCTTTTGTTGCCTTGCAGAGAAGAACAGAGCTGGGAAGCAGGCTAGTGGGGTGGAAATGGTATTTTGCAGTAACCTTCCCCCAGGAGTGGGGATTGGAATGGAGATTTTACAGTATCCTTCTCCTACCACTCCCACCAAGCCACGCCCACAGAACCAGTAGTAAAAAAAATTGAATCCCATCACTGCTTTGGACTCCCTAATTTAGTGCCTATAGACACTTCCAAATGGGTTTCAAGAAAAAAAAATCTGAACATTGTGACAGGAACATATGTCCACTTGAATGTTTTGCATTGCAATGATTTTGTACCATTTAGTTCAATCTAATTTGTGTACCTATAGAGAGTAAAGAAAATAAGGATAGACATATTCAGGCTCTATTTGTGTGTTTACCATTGTTTTCAACTATTACTTCTACTTCCTAGGACTGAGAAAGAATAACTGGCCCAAAGCTGCCCAGCTGGCTGTATGCCTAAGATAGGACTAGAATTCATATTCTCTTGATGCCTTAATTACTACAAACTGGCTCTCTGCAAGTTCTTTTACCACAAACTGGCTCTCTTTACCAAGCTCCTTTAAGTCCATAACAGACAAAAAATGTTGAAGAGGCTCCAAAAGGAATATTAGAATTCACTGGAGTAATAGAAGGGAGACCGGGTACAGTATAGCACAATCAGACAATCAAATAAAAATCTATTACTGCAGCTATTGACATCTATCTATCTAGATAGATGATAGATAGATGATAGATAGATAGAGATCTAAAGATATATAGGTAGGTAGGTAGGTAGGTAGATAGATGATAGATCGATCGATCGATCGATCGATTGATAGATAGATATGTGTGTGCGTGTGGATGTGTCTGTATGTGTGTTTTATATATAAATAATATTAAATACTACTTTTCCTAATTTATTATTCCACAAACTCACTGGCTTGTGTTTGATTCAGTTTCATAATTTGTCAAGTGAAAGAAATTATTTCCTGTTCGCTTTTGGTAACTCATGATGTGTGAGTTAATGAAGGTGTGCAAAAGTTTGCAATTCAAAATTACTATCAGGTGGAAAGAAACTAGGTAGTTGTGAATTTATTAATGCAAGAAACAAGGAAGCAATTGTTTAATGGGAATACAAAACACGTGAGTTTTTTTGAGACAAAAGCCAGGGTTGGCTTTTGAAATAGTAGGTGAAGGGGCCACATTTTCAAAATCCTGTTTTTAGCAGGAGAAAAATTGTACATTTTTTTTCATTTCCAAGAAAACTAAGTTACAATTTTATGAATTAAATTTATATGGCTGCCCCATCTCATAATAAGTGACTCTGGGCATTATACAATTGTAGTATTAACCTTGTTTATGCTAAGGGCAACCAATTTTCCTTCTAGTTCAATTAGAGATAGCTGATAAGTGAAATGAAATCACTCACTTTTGTTTGTTGTTTATATATTCATGGAGGCTTCTGAGTGTAAGAGAAAAAGGAAGGTAGATATAATAGATGTAGCTTTTCTTTATCTTTAGGCAAAAGCATAAATGACAGCTGGTCTTGCCCTGCTTGCTAAATTGTTCATGCCTTTCTTCCAGACCACACAGAACTGTCTAGCTGGCTATAGCTATTCATTTTATTAATGTCTCTAATGTATTAGCAATGATTTTTGTCTCTCCTTCTGGTCCCCTCAGCTTTATTCTGTTGTCCATAGCCATTTTCTGAGTGTTGTACTCCGCACTTCACACAAGACTGAAGATTGATTTGCATGGAATGTGTGGCCCTGCTGGTATTTCATTCCATCCTTTTTGCCCATCTCCGAATTTTACAACCCAGTTCCCAGTTATTCAAAGATACAAATTAAAAAATATGGAAAGGAAACTATACACTGAATTATATTGTTAACAAGACTATTTTGAATGACTCTTTTGGATTACAGAGCAATGCCAAAACAGCAGAATGAAATTATGGGAGTGTGCATTGAAATTTGCATGTTTGAATCAAACCTTCTAAGGACAATGATTGAATAATTTAATCTGCTATTTTTATCAGAATTGGCTTGATCACTGTCTCCTGGGCTTGTCAAAATTTAATCCATTACTGGTAGACTTTGACTTATGACTATAATGGAGGCCAAAATTTCTATTGTGAGTCATGATGGTTGTAAGCTGAGGCACTCATGTGACCAGACCAATTTTACAATTTTTTTTGCAGCTGTCATTACATGAAGCATTGTATACCTGTAGGCTTTTTAATTTTTTGCCAGAAATCAGCTGAAAAGACCAGAAACTGGCAAAAAAAAAATATCATAAAACCTGGTCACATGACCTAAGAATGCTGTAGCTAGCTGTAAAGTGAGCCATTTTCCAAGAGCCCAAAATAGGCCCATGTGACAATGGGTTGTAAAAAGCTTTTGGGTGGAAGTTCATCATAACTTCAACTGGTTGTTAAGCAAGGACTAGCAGTATTCAATGCCTTTCTCAATGCATTTTTAATTGGTTAAGTGTATATTAAAAAGGAACAAAGAGAAGGAGGAATACATTTACATGTAAATATTTAAATGTGGATATTTGGAAGTCTTGGTTGTAGATGCATCAGTACTGAGTGAATATATATAAAACTATGAGGGTTGATACCCCTCTAGATTAAATGCATTCATTTTTAACTTGAAATATAAATTACCTAACCACAAAGTGAACATACCTGCAATTCTCCCTCAAAACATGAATGATTGTTCCAAGACAGACTGTTTAGTAAAGCGTAGAAACCAACATTTTGCCAGTAAGTTATAAAGATCAAGCATAATTTTTAATGGAATTGTATAAGCAAGTTCAAAGAAGTGTATGAAAGTGATGCCCATTGAGGTTTTGCAAAAACATGATAGGTGTTTTATCATGTTTTGTTTTTCTGTTTCAAGCAGTAGCTCTTTTATTTGTTTGAAGTGTACAATCAGAGTCCTGTCAAGTATTTTGCGAGCTGACATCAAAGAAGAAAGTTTCTGGACTGTGCAGGTGGTAATTATCAGTCAACTTCTCTTTTCAATCAAAAGCTACTCACAAATAGGGGAAGTGAAACATGAAGGTGTATTCAGATAGAAAGTTGGCTTTTTATTTCTCTAACAGCAAATACAGCACTTCTCAGTAGGACAACTATTTGGAAACTTTGTCTATATAACTAGAATTGACAGTTTCTATTGAAGATATGGAGAAAGTCATGTTATATAATAAGCAATATTCTGCACTTGTCTACTTAGAAAGTATGTGGGGTCATCTAGCATTTATTCGTTAATGTCAAGACTGCCATCCTGTTATACCAGCCATGCTTCATCAGATGTGGGGGGGGGGGGG
>BHFT01032370.1:0-41542 GCA_004320025.1 Laticauda laticaudata
TCCGCTCCCATCCACTAGGCTTCCGTGGAGCATCCACTTTCCATCCTCGCTACGTCCTCTCCCCGTCCATTCCTTTCTGTTGTTGTCCGCTCTGTTTATGCAAATTTGGGATACTTTTTAGAGCGGATAACAACGGATGGAACTTTTTCTCGTCCGCTGTGTCCTTTTTACAAAAGTTTTGCATCCGTCGGCCAATGTGACAGGGCCTTTAGTTTTATAACCTCTGTTGGGTCCCACCTGGGTTTCCTGTTTCTGTGTAAGAAATGTATCCCATTGACTGTCAGACTCCCAGGGGCGGGGGTCTTAACTAACTTTGTAGGCTGTAGTGTTGGCTGATACAATCTTCCCAGGCCAGGTGTTGAGATGAGGAGAGCCTTTATTATGTTGAATACTCTGGCCTCGGCCTTAATAGGCCATTGGCAAAGGTGGGGGGCGGCTGAGTTTCTCCCTTTCTGTGAGTTTCAGCTTCTGAGTTTCTACTCTTTTTAGGGGAAATATTCTGCCTTTTTAATATTTCCCAGGATATTTCAATTTTTTAAGGAGTGGGATGGGTACTAGCTTCCTACACTACTTTGGTGATAATCCAAGGATATTCCAGTGACCAGCTTAATCCCATCAGTAAACCCTATATCATTCTTCTCCTTCTTTTACTTTTTTCAAAGTTGTAAAGTATAACTTGTTATTATTTCCCAAGCTCTCATCTGCCCACTTCATCCACCAAGAACATATAAAATTCTGTTTGAACTGAAGGGGAGAATATAAATGTTTTAATTCAGTCCAGAATCACTAGCTGGATTCTTCTTGCAGGCCATGGCATTCTTAATAACCATCTTCAAATCCATAATTTGAAGTTGATTACCTTGTTACTTAACTTTTTCTTGGTGATCAACTTTCACACCTATAACTAGAATGGGAGGAATCACTCCTTTATCTATTTTGATCTTTCTTGCATAGAAATACTAGCTCTATACCAGTGATGGGATTCAATTTTTTTTACTACCAGTTCTGTGGGCATGGCTTGGTGGGCGTGGCAAGGGAAGGATACTGTAAAATTTCCATTCAGAGGTGGTATTTGCCAGTTCTCCGAACTACTCAAAATTTCTGCTACTGGTTCTCCAGAACTGGTCAGAACCTGCTGAATACCACCTCTGCTCTGTACCCGTGCTTTGCTACAAAACTATGTCATCGGGCTTTGTTTTGGTGGAGGCTAATAAAGAAAAAAATTGTGCCTCTGCCTACCAGCATCCATCGGTATTCATCTGGCTAGTGTCCTGTCAATGTGTGAAAGAGTTGAGGGCTGTTTGGAAACTGAAACAGTATTTGCTGTGTGATCAAGAAGAGACAGCAAGGAGCCTGGGCGTAGCTTAGCTCAACTGTTCTGTACTAAAGCTGCTTGTTGCTGTGAAAGAAAAACTGAAAGTGAAACTCTTCTCCTTTGCTTGTGTTTTGCATTTGGAAGAGATTTCTTTTCAGATGGGGGGGAGTAGAACTCCTTAGAAATGATGGTCATTTCAAAAAATCCTTTCTTAGTGAGCACCTAGAAGAGAAGAGGAACATACATGCCTAATTTCAAGTTTGTAGGCTTTATGGTTCTGGAGATTTTGTGATGATGCATGAGTGGTGTTTCACTTTTATAGATATAGAAGAAGATTCAGTATTTATCATTCAATAGCTTGTCTAATTTTGTCAGTTTCTTCCAAAAATTATTTTATTTTTTTAACATTTCAAACGTGCTTTCATCTTTAGATATTTTTGAACACAGTGAAATCAGTTACCATTTCTTCACTAAGAAGTTTCATATGTTCATTGAGAAGACTAGTAATCATTATATTTGTTTTATGGATATTTAATATTGATCATTTCTTCACATTCCATTTTTTATTTTAATAATCTGCTCTTATAGGGCTCTTTATTTTCTGAAAATGGAGTGGTATTGTCTGCATATTCAAATTTCAAACTGTTTTAGTTGTATGTCATGTTCAATTTTCATCTCTTTTAATATTGCCATCCTTGCAATACATTTATTATTGTTAAATATATGCAGGGACAAATATTCTTGTCTCACCCTCTTTATTACTCTGCAATACTTGGTCCCCCAAACTCACTTTCATACCATACTTTCTACTGAATAAATCCAATTTTTACAAATGTTCCTCTATGTTATATGGGCAATATTTCTACACAATCTGTCCATCTTCTAATCACATTTGCAGTTCCTACCTTAGCAATAATTTTCCTATGATTTTTCCTTATCTTAAAAATCCCCATTTCCCTTTTCTTGATTTCCCCCCATATTAATTGCTATTCTTATTTAATTTTCTCTGGTGGATTTTGTCTGACATTGAAAATCTGCACTTAGTTTTCATAACATTCTTTGTTGCCCAAATCCTTTACCCCATTACCTAGCTATCATGATAGCTTGTTTTGAAGCAGGACAGATTTCTCCTGTTTGAAATGTATATTCTTGTTTGAAATATATGTACTGAATCTGTTTTTACATTGATTTTGACAGCATGTCCTCCAGGTTAAATTTTGTTGATACATCTACTGTCGTCCACTGACATAGTATAATTTTAATACCAATAATACATGACCTACTCAACTATCTCCCAGTGGAAGCTGACTGAATTGCACTACTGCATCTTGTTTCCTTTGAGGAAGCTGATTTGTCCATCTAGTGATATTCAAGTATACAATCTGTGTTGAACCTGAATCATGTACTGACTAGGAACAAAGAATGACCTTCATAAAACTCTATTGATTTGTCTAATCCAAACTTTCTTGTCATCCTGGATTCTTCCTGTTTTCCATTGTACTACAATGTCCTTTCTAGAAATTGCATTTAGATATATTTTGCATTGGTTATAAAGTTCTTCAATATCTTCTGTTATAACATCTGGTCTTATTGATGTTCTCTTGCTATACAATAATTTTAATACATATGAAGTTGTTGTTTATTACATAATTGTCTAGCATAGCTTTACCTTTTTTAGTATTATTTTCAACCATTCCTAGCAGCTTTATCTGATCATTTCATGGCCTCCAGATCTACTTGTGGAAATAAATGGAAAACCACCTTCTGAGTGTGGATTTTATCATCTGGCATCCAAACTCATCTAAAGTTTACACTCACCAAGTCCATACATGTTTCTTTTATGAAAATACAGAAATGTTTTGTCATTGCCATTTTGCAAGTTTGATTTTTTTTGTTAGAGAAATGTGCTAAGAAGATGATCAGCCTGTAACTCCAGAGAACTCTGGAGGAAGTGAATAATCTGACCCCCTTTTCAATTGGGATTAAAAGCTCATTATATCTTTGAGATGGCATTGAGGCCAGGGCCTTGCAAAAGANATTTGTCAAGGCCTTGCAAAAGACGTAATACAGTACATCCCATCCTGATCCTCCTTGATTGAACCTTAATATCTTAGTGGATTAACATAGTGCCCATGCATATTAGCACAGGGAAATGGGCTTACTCCATTTCCAATTGGACAATTATCTGGTCGTTCTTTATCTGAGGCCAGTTCCAGTCAATATGGAAAGGAGGGAGCTAGAACCCAACCCTTGTAGAATTCCCCAGGGTTCTATCTTTTGCACTCTTCTTTTTAAAAAAAACAAACCCACAGTGTCAGGAACAAGAACCAGATCCATGAGTACAGCTAAATCTAACTAATTTATTGTATTCTGCCTATAATATAAGAATCTTGCCAGACTGCTTGCTTTCCTTTGGGAACAGATAGACAAGGTTCCAGGAAGCTTGGAGTCAGGGGGCTCAGTCCTGGATCTATTGCAACTCTGGAACTATCCAAGGCTAATTCCCTGCTTGATTCTTTCTCCCTGCCTGACTAGACATATGCCAACACTGGAGGAAACTATCCACTGCCAAAGGTTGAAGTATTATCGGAATGGTGATGATATCAATTGTATATCTTTATCCTAGGCAAACCAAGTGTTGGTTTAAAAGTTATTTCCCAATGTTTTAAGACAGGGGATTCCGTGTGAGGAAAGGCTTCAGCTCATCCTGGCAAGACTGAATAGCCATAACTTTTGAGCCTTCCAAAGCTGGAGACTCCAGACAAAATGATTGCACAATTTGAGAGTCCTCCTGGATTCAAGGATCCTGTTCAAAAAGCAGTGGCAGCATGGTTAAATGTGTCTTTGTACATGTTCATCTTGTGCATCACTTGTGCTTTATTCTGAATCTGGAGGTCCTACCCATGGTTACTCTTAACCACTTTCCAGTTGAATTACTGTACTGCACTTTACAATGCATTGTACAGTAAATTGAAAAGAATTCAGAAGCTCTAATTGATCCAGTTGATACAAAACTGCAGGTTTGCATTGACATTTGCCAATGCAACAGGTAATACTTCTGCCTGATAGTAAGCTTCAATTCACATTCGTACGATGGAGGATGCTGGTTATTACCTATAAAGTTGAACAGCATAGTTGTACAAGTATATGGAAATATCTTTGAAGAAAATATGTAGCAGCTGTTAATAAACATAAATTTAGCTTTGGAAACAAAACAAAAAACAGTAAGATAGAAACTCAAGATACCCCTGCTATCTATGCCTCTCTTAGGTACAGAAACAGGGAAGGACAAATGCTGTTAGACTTTCAAGATTCTATTATTAAAGTTTATAATCAATAAAGTAAATCAATAAAATTCTAGTGTTTTTTGTGGTACCTCGAGCTGGTCTCTCGAAAAAGACAGATCATGGCAGTTATTTGCAAAACGTAAATCACCGGACCTGTAGTTACACCAGTTGGATTTCACCCCTGATTTGACCCTGTCTTCAGGCTCAGCCTGGTCATCTTCTACACAAACAAAGTTTTATAAATGGGCTCATTTTTTCGGGAGCCAGTTTCACAATCACATTTCTTTTATTAGTATTTCTTTGGGATATGTGCTTTTACTGCTCAAGGAAAAAAAAGGCAGGGCAAAGATTAGTCCAAGTGGAAAGTGTCAAGGGATGAAAACAATCAACGAGATATAGCAGTAAATTTTCTATCAGTTTTTAAAGGCCTCAGTTCCTTTCCCTGAAGAGATTATGGCATCAAAAAGAAGAAAAGAGATGCGAAAAGATGCATTTCAATAGAAATCAATGGAAAAACATTAGTGTATAATTTATCTATCAGACAAAAGAGTTACAGAACAAAATGGAATTCAGTACAAGCAAAGACTTTTTTTCCCCCTCTGACATTAAAAGTCAGATCGAAATGTTTTTTCAAGGACACTTAAGGACTCCTGAAGAAGTAGACTTACATTTTACTTCAACCAGCTAGAAATATGATTGTGTATGCCAGAGGTTTCCAACCTTGGCAACTTTCAGCCTGGAGGACTTCAACTCCCAGAATTCCCTAGCCAGCTTTGAAGTCCTCCAGGCTGAAAGTTGCCAAGGTTGGAGAGCCCTGGTGTGTGCTATATCAAACTGTGTCCATTCTGGGTTTGATGGCAGATAAGCTGGATTCCTTTCCTTCTGAGGAATCATTCAGTAGTGCTACCTTTTTTTGAGTTTGAACTAAGTTGTATTTTGTTAACCTCCTTTCAGGCCAGATTGTTGTTAATTAATTACTGTTTTAGAATCCCCACTGTTATATCCAACTTTGGTGTCAAACTCTAGGATAATATTGCTCAACATATTCATGTAGA
This sequence comes from Laticauda laticaudata, assembly GCA_004320025.1. Lineage (NCBI taxonomy): Eukaryota > Metazoa > Chordata > Lepidosauria > Squamata > Elapidae > Laticauda > Laticauda laticaudata. The sequence goes on from BHFT01032370.1 coordinate 5,658, forward strand.
TGATATTTATCTATATATTCATATTCATCTATTCATATAGATGATATTTTTGTGTTGGGGGAATAATAATTCCCTTTCACCTTTTTCCTTTATGTTATTTGAATTTTATTTTATTATTTTATTTTATTCATTTTATTTTATTTTTAGTGCGTGTGTGTCAAATAACATCAGTATTAAAAATGAATTCTTCATGACCATTTCTCCCCAACAAGAAGGCATGGAGAAAGTTTTATAAATATTATATGGCGTCATTCTCATATTTCTTGCCTGATTTGGTCATTAGATAGAGCAGCTGTTTCGAATGACTAATAAGTGGGGCAATGTTGAAATATAAAAAATATCATTTTATGTTTTGATCTCTCCCTCCCTTTTCATGCTGATCACAAAGCACTATATGCTGAAGATGGATTACAACTTTCCATGCTAGTATGTGTCATGACTGATGCCAGGAGAAAGAAGAAAGGATGAGAAAACTTTTGTGTTTGTGTTTGTGTCTGGCTCTTTCATTTCCATTGTGTTCTATAAGCTGACCATTATGAATAACTCACAGTGCCCATATCACATCTGTTTGTAGCTCTTGACAGTTGTCATCTCACCATAGGAACACTTGTCATGCATACATACTGCTCTAGTGATGTTCTCTTTTTCCTTCACTCAGTTTTACAGTTTTTAACAACACATTTCACAATTTCAAAATAAATGAAGCACCATTTGTTGTCTATTGTCATGCAAAATAGCAATTACAACTTCAGAAATAAACCTTTAACTAAGCAGAATTTCTTATCTTCTCCATCTAAGCAAGCAGTTAGACAGGTCATTATCAAAAAAAATTAAAATAAATATATATATATCACAGTTTGGTACTTAACAGTATTCATATTTTAGAACAGATTTACATTTACAGGCAGTTTTCAACATCCATTTTTAAACCTTTGATGAATTAAAGATATAGATAAGTCAGAACTGTTATTTAACATCAACTAGTGAAATGTTAGTATATACCAGTAGTAAACATATATTTTACTTTTCTAAATCTATATAACATTTAAAAAACATTTCCAAATACACAAAAACATAATAATGCAGAACATAATAAAAATACAGTAACCAGGGCAGGGCCATTCACATGCTCATTAATCTCACTTTATCCTTTCAAATTGGTCTGATCATTGATACTTTTTCAATAACCAGTGGTGCTTCATCTCTTTCAGACCATTCTTTTATTTGCAGTTGCAATTCTTTTACTTTTCTTTAATTTATTACCAATACTAACATTGTATTTACACTTTGGAGGTATGGTTACAAGTATAGAAAAGAAAAAACCTGAAGCCAAGTTCGTAATTACACACTCAAAACAGTGTTAATGGCAATGGATCTGACTTAAAATGACAGACAATGTCCTTTCTTGAGCAGAAAAACTGCTGAAGCTGCACAATGTTTTTATGGGCAACACAAAGTAGTGAGTAAAATAGTCCTAACATGAGGACTGCCTATACAAAGAGTAAGCAACAAAGTATAAGCCACAAGGACTTTTCAGGAACTGCCATTGCCTATCCAGCTTTCTGAGTGGGAAAATAATTTTCATTTTATAATAGCCACTGTTAGACATACTGACTTTGAAAGAAAGAGTGATTTCATTTATGACTTGCAATTCTTACGCTTTGAGTTACAACTCCTTCCTAGTAGCAGATTCACCATCTCAAAGCAACTGTATGTATCTATACTCTACATAATGACTTACATAATACTCTACATAAATGACCTCTGTGATCATATCAAGAGCAACTGCATTCTCTTCGCTGATGATGTAAAGCTATTCAATACCTATGGACAATACTGCTATCCTTCAAAAAGACCTTGACTGTGTATCAGAATGGTCAAAACAAAAGAAACTTCTAAATCTCAATAAATAAAATGCTCTGTCCTACATACTAGGCAAAAAAAATCAAGAACATAAAATAACTGGCTGAATAGTCAAGACCTTGTTTGATGATCCAAACTCTGTCAAGGATATTGGAGTACTCATCTCTAATTATCTAAGTGCTATCGCCCACTGTAACTACATAGCCAAAAAGGTGTTTAAAGGAGTTGTTTAAACTTAATCATACGTAGCTTTTTCTCTGGTATATTACAATAATAACTAGAGCATATTAAACATTTGCTAGACCAATACTCGAGTACAGCTCATCCAGTCTGAACCCCCCATTATGTATCTGATATTAACACAGTTGAAAAATTCCAGAAATATGTCACAAGAATAGTTCTCCCACTCCTCTACTCGTTTGCAAAATACCTTATGTCACCAGACTTGAAATTCTAGACCCAGAAAAAACCTAGAAACTACTCTGCTTCTAATCCGATCTAAGTTAATAGTATATAAAATTATACATTGCAATGTCCGACCTGTCAATGAATACTTCAGCTTCAACCATAACAACACTAGAGCAAAAACAATAGATACAAAACTCAAAGTTAATTGCACCAACACTTGATTGCAGGGAAATACGACTTCAGCCAACAGAGTGGTCAATGTCTGGAAATACTCTACCTGACTCTGTGGTTTCTTCCCCAAACCCCCAAAATTTTAACCTTAGACTGTCTATTATTGACCTCATCCCTTTTCTAAGAGGTCTCACTAGTCCAACACATGAAAGCCACAGGTCCACAGCATCAAACTTCAGTGAACACTTAAAACCCTAGCACGATAGAAAACCCCAGCCACAGAATTCATCAGAGAAGCCATAGAGATTGAAAAAAGACCTGAAAGCATGAATAAGAAAGATGATTTCCACCAGACGGTCATCATTTGGAAGCCTGCATTCTCCCAATAGAAAGATCTCCACACCACAAAGCCAGGCAAAACACCTGGGCAAACAAACAGACTCCCTCTGATTACCTCCAGCTCAAAACAACCCCCCACCAGGCACTCAGATGAAACCTAGCTTCTAATAGATTAATAGCCTGTCCTTTCACACGAAGCCAAGCTGCACTGAAAACCTCCAGTGCAGGAGCAGAGTGTTGCCAGCCAATCAAGCGCACAAACAGACAGAAGAAACAGAAAACACCAATCAAAACAAACTCCAAGTCCAATAAACACAGACCAGACTCTCAACCAATCAGATGTAGAAAAAACATTTCTCCACAATAAATAGGCTAGCCTCAAATTTAAAGACCAACGGTTGTCAGACCCTGACCCTCTATTACAGAAGCCTGATGATGGCAGATGAGATTCTGCTGAAATCGTTTGCTAACGACCTTAAAAAGCAGCTACAATGACGTGAGATAATACCAAAGGACCTGAACAGCACACCACACAACAACAAGCATCATATATATGTGGTGTGTGTGTGTGTGTGGTTGTGTGTGGTTTGTGCTGTTCAGCTTACTTCGGGGTTTATCCAAAATGTCATTGAGTGCTTTCAAAGTTGTAGCTAACGTTTCAGCAGAATCTCATCTGCCATCATCAGGCTTCTGTTATGGATGTGGGTTCTCACAACTTTTTGGTTTCAAATTCGAGGCTGCCTATTCTGATTGGCTGGGAGTTTTTGGTCTTGTGTTCACTGGAACTTGGAAGTTTGATTGATTGGTGTTTTCTGGTTTCTTCTGTAACTGTTTTGTGGTTTTGATTGGCTGGCTACACTCTGTTCCTGTGATTGGGGCTTTTCAGTGCAGCTTGGCTTCGTTTGTGAAAGGATGGCTGCTATCCATTAAGAAGCCAGGTTTCACCTGGTGCCTGGTGGGGGGGTGTTGAGTTTGGGAACTTTTTTGGTTGGACCAACTCCCAGCCAATCAGAACTAGGCCAGCCTTGAATTTGAAAACCAAAAGCTGTGAGACCACACACCATACAGAAGCCTGATGATGCATGATGAGATTCTGCTGAAATGTTGCTACAACTCTGAAAGCACTCAATGCTGGGTAATACCCGAAGGAAGCTGAACAGCACATGTAAGTTACCCGCGAAAGCTTAAAATATATATAATATACACACGATATATGTGTTATATGAGATTTCTGCTGAAACGTTGCTACAACTTTAAAAGCACTACAATGACGTGGGATAATACCCGAAGGAGGCTGAACAGCACATATGTAAGTACCCGCGAAAGCTTAAAAAAACAAATATATATATTTTCTTATGTGTATCCATGTATTTATAACTATGTTTTTCCTTATACCTGTTATCTTGTAAGCAATTGACAAATAAAAATAAATAAATAAATCTCTTTGGAATTAATATTCTGTTGAATATCTACTTTATTAAAAATGAATTGGTAATGGAAATGTATACATTTAAATTCTTGTTTTATCCATTTACAAAATATTGAGTTGTCATCCCAAACATCAATAAGTGAAATGTGGATCAGATGAAATTAATGGATTTATTTTTCAATAAGCATACATGTGTACATATGTACATTAAAAGATCTTGGGAAATTTTACCATTTTTGATCTAGAAATTTGGCTAATCTAATGATAGTTTCCCTGTTACTGTTATTTTGGCTCAAATTTAATTAGAATCAATTAGTTTTTGAAATTGGATTCCATTTACACATGTATAACTTTATACTTTTTTCTTTTAGACTTTATGATTATTATTTTTTACTTTGCTAACAGTTCCCATCAACATCTTGCAATCAATAACTTCAACAGTTATTGTTGTTATGGTCCTCCTGCTTCTTTAAAAATTCTTTACAGTATACAAAGAACTTACAAACTTTTGACCCACCTCATTTCCTGAATAAAAAATTTCTGATGTAAAGTTCATCCAATCTTAGCAGATGTGAAGCAGCAGACTCACAATTGAGGCAGGCTAACATTGACCCCTTAGGCTATCAGAGTCTTCTGTGACAATTAGGTTCCACTTAATCCATGTTCTGAATGCTTACCAGGGGTCCTTGAGAATTGCCCAACCCTCTCACCAATCATCTTTAGAGGGATGCACTTCACTTCGCAATTATTTCAAGGCGATAGTGAGTTTCAAGTAGCCTTAGTACTTAGTATAACCAACTGAACAATGTTATATGCAATTTGTCTAGCAATAGAATCTATGCTCCCATTTATCTGTCTATGGATGGATGGATATATTAAGAAGCCGGCAATGGTAAAGGGGGAGGTGGCAATGCAAGTTAAGGTCTTGGAATTAATCAATCCCATCTGCATGCACAAAAGGCATGACATAAGGAACAAAAAGCATCTGAGACAAAACTGTGCTTCTTTTCACAGGGAATTGGGGAAATTAATGTCAGCACGAGGCTGAAGACATAAAGAGAGTCAAAATTAAAAATCCTTTGAAAGCTTCCAACAAGATTCCTATAATCAGCTGAAGATAAGTAATGATCAAAGCTCCTTTAAAATAGTATTATTCACCCCTTGGAACTGTTTAAATATACTGTACTATTCAGCAGAAATTATATGAGATTACTGCTCAAAGTATGCTGTTGTTTCAGTATGGAGGCCAGATGTTCGGAAAAAAAAGCAAGTTTACCCTATTTATGTGTTCTTGAAAACTAAAACCATTGAAATAAATAAAAAGTAGACATGTGACAGGAATATCATTTACTTACTTGTCGTATACTATAACACAATTTATTCACCAAATAGTAATTTCACAGTACTCTGCCATGACAGCCACTACACACTCAAACTTTCAGTAGTAGGGGCCATGCACTGAGGCATTTGTATCAGAGCTTAAGCCAGTATTTCACTTAGATCTCTGTATGACTAATTTAGGATAAGATCTTGAAATAAATGCTTTTCAAACACAATACTTAATGTCACAAGCATACTTGGCATAGTTTATAGCCATTACTGTTTTTATATGGGAAGGGATGGAAAGGACTGTATCCTGTTCCTTCAAATGGTTCTCCTTGTGGCTTCACGGCTTTATTGTCACTTGACCAGTAAGACTTGTTTTGCAATATTGTTGTGCTTTTTTTAATGGAATAGTAAGCTCTGTGGCAATTCCCTTCCTTATGATTTCTAAATAAATAGCCTTATGTTCACAGACTCATATGGAAAAGTACTGGGGATGATTTCCAGTTTTGTTTACTCCCAACCAATTCTAAGGCAATCCTTATATACAGATCTGAGCTAGCACAGGTGCCTTTCAGTTCATCCAGAAGATTAAAGCTTGTTGTTTATTTATGAAACATCAGCTAAGTTAACTGGGAAAATAGGTTAAAAGCAGGAAAGAAGCAGGAAGAGAGGGGCAAGAATGAACATTATCTGTACATCTATATTAAAAAAAAAAGCAAAATTAGCACAGAAGTTTCCAAACTCACTGTAAGTCCTAATGTGTGTAATTACCATGGCAATAACCCAAGGAGGGATCTTTGGTTGTTTCAACTTTAACCTCCAGAATAGAATTGAAAATGAAATAATCCTTTCAACCCTTGAAGGTAATCCAGAAGAAATTAAAACCATGAGTACTATACTACCTCTATTGTACAGTGCAGAACTTGCAAGTGTGAAAACACTTCTTCCTCCCCTGTGTTTACTTTCCAGAGAGTAAAGAGGGTCTCTTGAGATGCTTTCTCCATCTCCATTACTTTTATGGATTGAGATATACTGTACCTTATCAGATTATTACCCAGGTTTCAGCTCTTTCTTCTACCTCCCAAAGTTATTCTCACAGGTCATAGCACCCCACCACTATTATGCACCACAAAGGAAGGAATTTGGTGGATGGGGATAAGGTATCCAATAGTTTTGCTATGAGATTAGGCAAGTTTATATATTTTCCTAGGTTTTTGATCCATTAAGGTGAAAGATTGTTTAAGCCCATGTCATCACCGAACCAACGGATGCAAAGAGGATTTAAAACCGGACAAACAGCTTGCCATCCGTTGGAAAACCGCGATGTATCCTTCACTGCCTCCGTTGGCTTCCTGTCTCTATCTGTCCAGCATCCGTTTATGGGAGTTTATCTGCCCCAAAAGTTTGGGCTGCCCAAAACTTTTGGCGCAGAAAATGTATCCAGTTCGTCCATTCTGCATCCGCTACGCATCCACTACGCCATGCCGTCCTATCGCTCCGTTACCATCCGTACACATCCGCATATTCTGCTAGGCATCCACTACGCATACTGCACAACTCACATCCTCCCGGACGCAGGGAGAAGCGGAACGGATGCCAGAACGGATTGCAGAATGGATGCAGAACGGATGCAGCATGGAAACAAAGCGTTTATAAATGGAAAAACGTTCGCGGAGGGACCTATCTCGGGATTTAAGGATGTCTACAGGAGCCTAGAGATGCCTAGAGGATGCCTGAGAGAAACCATATTTCCTATAAAAAAGGGGAGCAACTCATCTGCATCTCACTTTCAGCCCAGCCAGCCCAGCTGTGCAGACCTCTGCAGCCTTCATCTGACTCTTCCTCTTCCACAGCATCCAGTCATGTCCACCGTGGAATTGCCAACAAAGTCCTTTCGCAGCCACCATTGTTCTGCACAGTGCAAGCTATCTGCAGGCTCTGTGAACTCTACTGCAAGAAGAAAAAGAGGCAGCCAAAAAGAGTCTGGGTCCGAAGATGGTTCGCCGAAGAGCAGGAGACGACTGTACAACAAGCTGATGGATGGAGCTCAGGAATGAAGACACTCGGGCGTTCCAGAACTTCATGAGGATGCCTCCAACCATGTTTGATGAAGTTGTCAGTGCCTGACACCCAGGTTGACCAAGCAGAGCACCGAGATCTCCCCAGCCTGGACCTGGGCTCAAGGTGGCACTCACTCTGCGCACTCGGGCCTCCAGGACCACCTACAGAGCATGCAGTACGGCTGGGAGGGTGCCACCAACACCATCAGCATTGTGGTCAGAGAAGTGGTGCAGGCCATCATCGAAGAATACCTGGAGGAGCTCCTCCAGTACCCCTCCCTGAAAGAAGGTGGAAGAAAGTTGCAGAGCAGTGGTATCAGAAGGGAACTTCCCCGCACACCGTTGGAGCCATAGATGGCAAGCAGGTGGCCTGCAAATCTCCAACCAACTAAGGCTCCACTTATTTCAACTCCAAGGCTTCTTCACATCGTCCTCTTCACCACCATGGTCGATGCTGACTACAAATTCATGCACATCGATGCTTCAGGCACGGCTCATCTTCAGAGCCCAGGTATACAACGCCAGTGCCTCAAGGAGGGCTGGAACGCAACCTCATCATGGCTTCAGATCCAACCCGCTGCCCAACGACACGCAAGATGTGCCCTACTTCATCGTGGGGATGACGCCTTCTACCTCACAACCACCTTCATGAAGCCCTACACCTCCAGACGCCTCACCTGTAAAGAGAGGATCTATAAAACAAAAATGAGTCTCTGGCACTCCTTGGTCGCTCTAGTCTCAGGGTGAAGGTCCAGGTGCTGTGGAGTGGCTGGTGCTGGAGTGCTTGTCATCAGCTCGCCCAGAAGCAGAAGCCCCAGCCCAGAAACGAGCGAGCCGTGTTGCAGAAGCCCAGCAGAACCAGAGTGAGGGCCAGGGGTGGGATGGTAGCCCTGTCCCTCTTGCAAGGCTGGCAGCAGATGGCTGAGGCTTGCTGTGCTTCCGCATGGTTGTGGGGTTGCTGGCTGGCAGGGAGGCGGCAGGAACCAAGGCTGGCAGGAAGGCTGGCAGGGAGGCAGGCACCAAGGCTGGCAGGAAGGCTTGCAGGCAGGCAGGCACCAAGGCTGGCAGGCAGACATGAACCAAGGCTGGCAGGAAGGCAGACAGCAAGGCTTGCAGGCAGATGGCTGGCCAGAGCAAGGCTTGCAGGCAGGCTGGCAGCAAGGCTGCAGGGAGGCTGGCAGTAAGGCTGGCAGGCAGACATGCAGGCAGGCAGGCAAGGCAGCCAATCCATCTGGCAGCAGGTCTTCCTTGAAATGGCAGCTGCTTCCGAGCTGCTTCTGTTATATCCACGGGCTGACGCAATGCAGCCTCCGCGTCACAATTAATGCCAGGCATCCATTAGGGTTCCGCTGTGCATCCGCTGTGCATCCACTTAATTCCTCCTGTGCATCCGCTGTGCATCCGCTGTATCCGTTCCACGTCCGCTTGCTGAGGCTCCCGTGAAGCCCTGCGGATGCGCCATCCGTCCATTCCCCGCTTCCATCTGCTGGGCTTCTGTTCCATCCACTCTGCATCTGCCCTGCGTCCCTCCCCGCGTCCGTGTTATCCGCTCCGGTTATGCAAATTTTTGCGAGCGGATAACAATGGATGGAACATTTTGCTTGTCCGCTGTGTCCTTTTTGCATCCGTTGGGCGGTGTGACATGGGCTTTATATCGATGGACAATATAAATAGTTGGTTCATCAAATGCTATGTGTTAATACCAAGATGGAGAGTGGGTTCAATCAAAGGAGCAAATCCAGGCACAGATCCAGGAGAGATCAGGTGGGAGTTTAATTGCTGTTATTCATTGATACCATTTAAAACAGCCCCTTAATGTTATTATGTAAACATAGAAATTGTGAGTCAGTTAAAATGAGGTTTCAGTCTGTTGCCTCACTGAAAGCTATGAAAGCTAGTTAGAATGTTTGAAATACTTTTGTCCTGGATGTTTGGAAGAGATGAGAAATTAGTCTGGGTGATTACATGTAAAAGGAGAGATTGGTAAAATAAGGGATAATGATAGGCATCAGGGATGGGAGGAACAATATCTTGGAATTTGATAAGTTGACTATATAGGAGCCAGGGACAAGAGACAACAGCAATTTCATGCAGATCTCCTACAGTGAGTGTTCACCTGCCCTAGGCCTACGGGTTGGATTGCTGATTTGTTTGTTAATGTCAGGTCCATCTGTAATAAGACAACATCCATGTACAGTATGATGGTGAATGAGTGGATAGGCTTGTTATGTAACATTGAAACCTATTTAAGAAAAAAAGAGGGATAGGATGTATAAAAAAATATGTCCCCCCAGGTTTGAGATCCTCCAACAACAGACATGAGGAAGGGGCACAGAATGGGGAAATAAGTTTTAGAGGAACCTTACAATGATCCTAAAATTGACTGTTCTTCAGATTTCAGTCTTTCAGGTGTCTACATATAAATCAGAGTTTGTAGGCACAAGTGGGGTTGATATTTCTAGAACTCATCAGGGATAATGGTAAAATCTCAACTATTAGTGCTGGGTGATTTTATCTTCCATGTTCTGGAGATTGAATCCATCTATGCAGGAATTCATGACTTCCATACCAACCACAGGCTTGCACAGATCATTTCAGTCCCAACTCATGGACTTACTGCTTGCCTTGAAGTACAGGTGTATGCTCTGAAGATCAAGGACACTACTGTCAATCATTTGCTATGGTCAGATCACTGTTTTGTTAAGCTTTACCATAATCTCTGCTGGGGTGGACCAGTTTGAATTATTACCCCTGATGTTTGATGGATCATGATGGTTTCTTAAAAGCACCAGACATTCTGAGGGATTTCGCAGGCATTTCCATCATGTACCTGATTGAGCTCAGGTACAAAGGTATTTTAAAATTTCCATTTCATCTTCAATTTCAGCTATACAGTAGAGTAAGGTTACAGCAGATAAGGCAAATTATCTGGATCCATTCCAATCAAAATTCAGACCTGGGCTAGAGACCAAATGACATTAGTAACTTGTATGCACTATGGGAAACATCACAGGAGTTTTTGATTGTCATGTTGCAAGGCCTGGTGGAAATATGAAAAATGAAAAAAAAATCACAATTACTTGAAACAAAGATCTCACTCTACATAAACTAATAATTTTTTTCCGATTTTGCTAGTGTGACTTCTTAGGCTTCCCCTGATGAAGGTGATTAATCAGAAAATCTCTATGGTTTCTTACTCACAGCATCCTGGGACAAGGTATAGGTTGCAGGTACATTTCTCCTTTTTATTAAAATTTCCAGTTCAGTTTTCATTATTAGAAAGAGTCCTGGATGTTCATTCTACATTTTCTACATTCTATTTAATCCTATCATCTGAATTTTATTCACTTCTATTCTCATTATGTTTCATGTCCATAAAACTTGTATAAGAAAAAAAAATGATAAGACTTATTCTCAATGTTAATCTATTCAGAGAATTCAGACTTAACCTCAACAATTGGTCCATAACACTTGGCTTAATTTCCTTAAAATTAACTCACGTTGTTGATTGACCTTTCCCATCACATCTCAGCTATGTTGAAAACAACTGTCAGACATTCTCAAAGGGTTTGATAATATGCTGAGGATAGATAAAACAAAATGAAACTTTACATGGTATATTTATGCAATCATGATCCTGCATGATTTTGAAATTTTGCCCATAGACTTCTGACATCAGTAAATCACATATATGATTTATTTTCCCCTCAAGTCAGCTATCAACATATCATCATGATTAACCTTGTGACTGAGTGGAACCAGGCTTTGGATTTTCTAAAATAGATGCCCTAGGTATATAGCAATTATGATCAATAGTTCACTAAGATTCTAGGTTTAAATAGGCTGTTCTTAAGGTTTGTAATATTCCATCTGTATTGTATGAACATTCTCTGAGATTTCTTGATCAATCTGAATTTTATATCACTTAATTTAAAGATAACTTAGGTTTTGAAGTTATATGCCACCTGAAATGTACTTTCATTAAAACAAATTGTGGTTAAGGCAGCCTGTTACCAAACAATATAAACTAGAAGCAAAAATAATTTAAGCATTGAACCTCCCCACTACCACAAAAATCTAGTAATAAGGGCACTATTGAAATAATTACCACCAGGAGGTTTGGTCCAGAGAAAACAGAATAAAGCCAAATAAGGCAAGTTGGCCAGAGGTCTGTGATGAAATGTCCTATTCCTAGACTCCTGTTTCTCTTGAATAATTTATTATACATTTCAGTTTTAAAGTGACATAATAAGATCCTGAAGTTTGTCTAGGTGGCTTCTTACATAAAACAGAGTCTGTACAATTCTTTGTCTCCATCAAAATCTTTAACAGAATGTACTCTGAAATCTATTTAATTTGTACAAAACTGTTATGTCAATTTTTATTTTAAAAAGTTTTGGATTCTTATAATAATCTGTTTATATTATTGCAATTTGCATTGCATCATTATGATACTATCATCAGTGACCAGGCTTTGCCACAACCTGCTGAACTAGATGTCTAGTTGCTGTGACTAATTTTTCCTTTGGAATCTACACATCCTTATCTTCCCAGTTTTTCCAATTGTTCTTGGAAAAGCAGGTGTGTGAAGAATCCTTTCTTTTCTTTTTTCCCTACCTTTCTTTAACATTCTGTATACAAAACAGATCACCATAAATCCTTAGAGTATTCAATTTCTTTAAATGGTAAACTAATAAGAAAACAAGCAAACTCTATTTAATTGAGAGCTTCAAAATACCAGGAAGTTCCATTTTATTGCTACTTCTAACAAAACATGCAATCTTTTTGAAATGGAAATAATTGCTGGAAATAATTGCTTTCTTTAATGAAGGAAATCCAAACCCAAAGTTTATATTTAGTTTTCTTATAAGTAGAATATTTAAATCAAGTACGGTATATCTCTCATGATAATAAGCTTTCATTTTCTACAATTAATTAACTTAAAAAGTGAAACCATGCTATGGTTAATTAGAGTAATATCTGCAATATAAATAGTTAAATGCTCATCCTAACTAACCTTGACTATAGGAAAAAGCTAAGTAGAACTAGATCCAGTTTGTACCAATGATGGAAAATCATTGAAGAAAAAAACCAGAACATTAGGAAGTTAGAAAATAATCTGGGAAAGGTGAAAGCCTGCTTCCATCATGTTGCCAAGAAGAAACTACTCAGAACTGAGTTTAATTTAAAAATGAACCTTTTAAAATATTTCATTACATATGGGGCATATCATCTTAAAATGCATTTTAAGAGAGTTAATGCTTCATTTGTGTATCATCAAAACAGATGTTTATGTATAAATCTTTGATGTGAAATTTGTGCTGATTCCTTAATCAGACGAGAGCACTAACATTTACATAAGGACTCAATATGGCACCATATTCAGCAAAGAGTTGGCTTCAGATATGAAGATATGAATGTAAGAGCATAATTTCAAATGCAGTTTGGGTAACACAAAGTTATACTTCATGTCTATTGTAATCACAAGACTTTCAGCTGGATAATTGATTCCTTAGTCATTTTATTTTGTACTTTATGAAAACTATGGTGGTGTATTGGGCAGGAAGACTATTGGTGGAGAAAAGGAATAGAATAGAATAACAGAGTTGGAAGGGTCCTTGGAGGTCTTCTAGTCCAACCCCCTGCCTAGGCAGGAAACCCTACACCACTTCAGACAAATGGTTATCCAACATCTTTTAAAAAACGTTCAGTGTTGGAGCATTCCCAACTTCGGGAGGCAAATTGTTTCACTGATTAATTGTTCTCACTGTCAGGAAATTTCTTCTTAGTTCTAAGTTGCTTCTCTCCTTGATTAGTTTCTACCCGTTGCTTCTTGTCCTGTTCTCAGGTGCTCAGAAGCAATTGCACTCTTCTGAAAGTATGATATCAATTATACAATGCTTTGTATAAATCAAGGAAGATCTTGTTGATTTTTAAATTTTTGAAATATGGCATTATAGGAGTGGATTAATGGATTATGACAATTATGACAAAATTAACTTCCAAAAGGTAAAGGAAAAATAAATCAATCCTCATTAATTGCTTAAAAAGCTGAAAGATAGCAAAACAGAATTATCAGTTTCATGTTTTCATGATGAAGTTATTTTGGTATGTACCTAGATGCCATAGCTGACTCAGTAGAAGAGAGAAAACAGAGCAATGGTCATGAGGATTCTCATTCTGAAATCTTTCCCAGGTAGATTATCAATATGATAGAATAACGTTTTCCTCTCTTGATCTTTTGGAGAAGTGATCATGTATCAAATTTCATGGCTATTTGGATCTGTATAATTGGACAGAGTGGGCAGAGTTGCTTCAGGTGCTATCAAGTAAACAGGGTCATTTGATGGGAAACTGCATGCTGAGAATTGCAGTATGTTTGTTTGAGCATGACAGAGATCTGAGAAAATACAAACCAAACTGAAAACTCTCTAAACTGATTCAGAAAAACAAAAAAACGTTATTAGCAGGTCTTGAAAAGGAGCTTATTAAATGAAAGAGTGGAACCAGTTGTCACACAGCTTTCAATACCTATTTCCTCCAAACAAATGCTGATCCCTTTCAAGTCGACAGTATGCACAATCTCAGCCGCTGACTTCTGAAATAGCAGGCAAAAGTCACATCTGTGTCTTTCAGTTCTCTTTACAGCATTTCACCACACAGGCAGATGTTTTCCAAACCATGTTTTTTTTCTCTCTCTATGTCTCCCTAATCGTCAAGAGAAATGAAAGTGTTTAGGTAAGCAGAAGAGATTTATCACAGAGGGGCTTTCAAAATGTTTTAATTTCTCGTTCATTTTTTTTCCCTGTTGTCGTTCTGTAGTTTTTGTGGTGTTTATCTCAGAAAGCAGACATTGTACAATATGCAGGCACTGACTTCTCTTTTCTGATGTCCTTTTCCTCCAGGAACAGGAAGGATTAATTACAGCAACCCAGCTCTAGACATAGCCCCATGCTTCTTAGCACACCAAATTAATTCAGAGTTGACAAAACTCTTTCAGACACAACCTGCTTCTTCCTGTTGATGCTTTATTAGCATATTCTTCCCAGGGAAAAAAAAAAACTTCATAGCACTTTTTTTTTTTTTNCTTTTTTTTTTTTTACCTCTCCTCCACGTTCAATTTGTAAAGCACTGAGTGACAGGCAGCAAAATGGCTTGAATATATCTGAGGCAACTTGCCAACATTCTCCTGACACAAGCACTTAGTCGGCTTTGTTCTGAGTACATTAAAGTCACAGAAGGTCTGCGTACAGTCAGCATTATAGGGCAGGCAGGTTGTTCACAGAAAGACAAAACAGCAGGTGATAAATGACATTAAATAACAGTGAGAATTTACCACAGACTAAATTAACTACTGGAGTGAAATGTTCACGGCTCAGAGGCTATATTAACAATGAATTTATAATTAGATGATTATAATTCTTTCCAGTGTTCATGTAAGTCTACATGTAAGAATAATGAAAGCAGAGACAACCCTATTGGACTCCAGATACAAACTGGCATGGATTTGATTTTATTTTTAAAAAAATACAGTAAAGATATGGGATAATTCTTCTTCTGCCTCTAAAATGTAATTTATAAAATAAGTACTTAAAAATGAATTAACCCAGATATATGCTGTACAAAGATGCAGAACTATTAAGCTACTGAGGAGTGATTTTAAACTGCTCTTCCGAGCACCATTGGAAAGGCTCATAAATGAAAAAAAATCACCTCTTTCTCCTCCAGTCTTTTACCATTGTTTACTTAAATATGAAAACAATAAGCCCACCATTAAAAAGAAAATCAAAAATACTTCTTTCATTCCCCTAACTTATATTTTTTTAAAAGAAGTAGAAGCTTTGGCATCCAATATATGAAAAGATGATGACTGGATACAGGCTGAGTAAATGCTTAGTAAACTATCCTGCAACTAGATTGCTAAGGTGAGTTTAGTGCTATGTTTTTATGGTAGCTAAAATAAAGAGGCAATCATAATGTACAAAATTATATTTCTCTTAGGGTAGATGTTCAAGCTGGAATGAAGAACATTCTGTCTAACTCTGGAAATGTATTTTTTTAATCCATGTTAACTGAAAGTCATGGAGATAAGCTTCCTTGTTCAGTAAAGAATTGGTTCACCTGGTTCCTTCAAATTCTCAAGCTATTAAACATGTGCATACTTTTTAAACTTGGATTATCATGTGCCATCAAGTTGGTCTTTGCTGCTGGTAGTTCTCCCTTTTCAGCTTTCTGAAATTTCAAGTTGCTGGTTCTCATCTTTAAAGCCCTATGTGCAGTGGTGGGATTCACATTTTTTTACTACTGGTTCTGTGGGTGTGGCTTGGTCGGTGTGGCAGAGGAAGGATACTGTAAAATCTCCATTTAGAGGTGGTATTTGCTGGTTCTCTGAATCCGACTCCAAAGTAGGATTACTTCAGAGACTCCTCTGAATCTCTAATCCAAATTTCTGCTACCGATTTTCCAGAACTGGTCAGAACTTGCTGAATATCACCTCTGCCTATGTGGCTTGGGATAAGATTACCTGAGGGACTGTCTTTTTCCAAGAGTTTTTAGTGTTCAATCAGATCGAACAGATTAAGCATGCTGTAGATTCCATCAGCGAAAAAGTAGCTTTCTAGTGGTGAGAACTTTAGTCAAAAGGCTCAGCCTATGGAATGTATAGAAGCGAATGGTTGAATGGATGTCTATAAAAATTGGATTTCCACATTCAACATGTGCATACTTTTGAAATTACACCTGGTATTTTTTACATATTTACAATTGAAAGAAAGATTTAAATTAGATAAAAAGAGTTATGGGTTTGATTTTGTGAAAAAATGAATTGGAAATCCTACTGTGCAGTAATGCCAAACTCTATAAATTATTATTGAATTTGAATTTGGGGAATGAATGTGTAAAGCATTGCATGATTCAGTGGGCAAGGAACTTTGGATATGATGTAATGCTTGAACAATGAGAGAATATGTGGATGAAAGGTTTAAAATTTAACTTAATTAAATTATAACTTAAAAGAAAATTTCTATCAGATGATGCTTTGGTATTTAACACCAGATAAGTTATCAAGAATGTATAAAGGTATTTCAAATTAATGCAAAAGTAAAGAAACTTATAGTGGGCATGTGACAAGGCAAAGAAATATTGCAGTAGGATTCACTTCTTAATACAGAAGATTCTCAGAATGAATGGCTGAACAAACTGCTTTAATTAAAGACAAAAACACAAATATTTTTGTGTCTCCTTGGAAACTGTTTCTGGACTTTGTGCTCAAGGTGGGAAAAAATGAAACTTTGACTTTGGGTTTTACCAATTAGATAGATTAGTTGTTATAGAAAATGACTAGTTTGTAATATGAAAGTAAAAAGTTGAGGTTTGATGTTATTATCTTATTCTACTGCACGAAAGGGAGCTTGAAGTCAACATTTTTTTTTTTTACTTTCCCTCCCTTTCCTACATATTTCCTTTCCCCTTTCCCTTCCCTATCTTTCCTGTTATTTTCTTTTGCATTTTTGTATCTTATATTATTAATAAATTTGAAAAAAACCATCTGGTATTTTTGTTTCCTTTACAATCTAGCTGCTGTATCTTTTCTCATGCCCTGCCAAAATACCATTTTTGAGCTCAACGGGTTTATTCCTACCCTTTAGTGCAGCAGGAGAGGCAGGCTGCCAAATCAGAAAAGTGATTTTAAAAAATGGATCTATATAAAGATTGATATCATTTGGCCTTCTAGACTATAGGTCTTTCCCACCCTCCACTCCCCACTTTCCATAGCAGACTTGTAATGTGAGAAGTAAGTGTTTTTGTAATGGGGTAGAAAATGATTCGTATACTTAATAACTACAATGAAAGAAAATCATCAATTGAGTAGACTAGAATCAATTATAATATAAAGTGAAGCCATTAAACCAATATTATTCATTACTTGTAACAATAGCACATGATTTGGTTCACTGCATGCAAGTATCACAAATGGAATACATATGCTGGAAAAAAAAAACTTTAGCTCAGCATTTCTCAAACATTTTTTTAGAGTATACTACTACAACACACTCAAGGCTTTGTGGACTGTCATCTAAACAATCTTTGTTTTTAGCACATTTTCTCTTGAGCATGGTAGATAAAACCCACTGATCCATATTTGGATTTCTGCATTCTGATAAACATGCAAAGAATGTTAGTTTGCATTGTAATGATTTAAAAGGGTCATTATTTGAATACAACAATGATTACATTATACAAGGGGGTTTGTGTTACAAATCATATTGTAAATAAAAATGTAATATCAATTATAATGAGAGGGTATAATTAGTAAGGTAAACAAATTAAAAGTATTAGATGAGGAAAGGAAATAAAAATATATCTAGCTTACACCCATTCTTATTGATGATGTGTCATCAAGTTGCTATCAACTCTTACTGAACACACAGATATATTTCTTCTGTGATGATCTGTCCTTAACCTGGGCTCTCAATTTTTTCAATTGAATATTTGCTGCCACTATAACTGGTCATCTTCTTATCTTTCCTTCCACCTTTTCCAGAATTAGACCCTTTTCCAGACAGCTAGATCTTCATTTTTGCTGCCAACCTTACCTTATAGGGCCTGAATACCTAGCAGCTTTCTCTCATCCAAATGTGTGTGACACATAAGATGCTTACATTCTATACTTCACTTCCAGTGATTTTTGCTAAAAATTCAAAAATTGAAATAATATTAATAGTGTCATCTCCTGGACATGTATCATAGAAATGTGTGGTTAGAGGATTCAGCCCCTCTTTCTTCTCTTTTGGAAGATAAGACAACTTCATGTGAGACAAATATAATGCAACCTGAAAGAGAAAGGGAGAGAAAGAAAAAAAGATGGAAAATAATATAAAACCTAATTTTTCTTTTTAAAATTTAAAATTCATAGAAGACAAAAAATGCAAATTTCTCCTGAACGCAGGAACACAATTGGTAAAACTATTAAAAAAGAAAATTCCAAAAGAAAAGAAAATACTTGGGAAAACCACAAGGTGGTGTTGGTCTGCTAGAAATAAAGTTTTTTTCTGCTAGAACCTTCAGTGTGATATTTATTTATTTAGTTTAGTTTGTCAAACATGTATGAGAAAATTAGTATAACTATGAATATAACATAACTCTTCTTGTGAAATACCTCTGAACTCATTCAATTATATAATGTCTGTTATACAGTGTGGATTCCATGCAGATGAGCTGTATTTAAGATTTGGTCTGGCGAAGGTTTTGTATGCCCTGGTTTGCAATTCAAACAAAGAAGCTTCGCAAAATTAGGTTAACAATTCTTAATGCCTTTTTGGCAATGCTGTTATAGTGAGCTCTGGGGTTTAGATCTTTTGAAATAAGTACTCCAAGGTCTTTGAGGGTCACCTACAAAGGTGTATCCTCCCAGTTTGTACTTCGTGTTCTGATTTTTGTTGCCAATGTTTTTGAATATTGAAATATTATAATATAAATAATACTAATAGTATATATTAATAAATATAAATAATATTGAAAGAAAATAGAGGTGACAAGATTTACAATGAAACCTAAAGCGTCATGCCCATAACTTGATATGTGTCTCAGATTTCAAAAGACAAAGACACAAAAATCATGAAACTTTACCTCAAACACAGAAAACAGAAACAAAAAACTCGCTGCAAATTCCTGGCTAGACATTTTTCTTATTTTCTCTGCCTCATTTCATGGCACTCCTTCTGTTTCCCAGAACAGTCTTATTATACCAGAAGCTGCTGGGAGATGGATAATCCTGCATTAGCCCAATCTTGATCCACATATTCAAAGGGATGTTAACTATGTGGAGATATGCCTGCATTGTGGCATATGATTGTATACCTGTATACTGTATGACTGTAACTTTGTCACTTGTATCCTTATGATCTATATTAACTGTTTTACAGTATGATTTGATTGCTTATTGTATCCTATGACTATTATTAAGTGTTGTACCTTATGACTCTTGATGAATGTATCTTTTATGTATACTGAGAGTATTTGCACCAAGACAAATTCCTTGTTTGTCCAATCACACTTGGCCAATAAAAAATTCTATTCTATTCTATTGTTCCCCCTAATTGAATACTGATTAATATATTACAACATTAGTTTCCCATCCCTTGAAAGGCCAAAATAATTTTAAACTAAACTACTAATTTAAACTAAGCTACTAATTTAAACTAAGCTACTAATTCTATTTGCAAGCTTTTAATCTGTCATTTATATACTATGTTAATAACAAAATAATTTTCAGAACAATAATAAAAAAGATGAGATTAATATTCTAAAACTTTCTGTTAACAAATTGTTATTGTAATCAACAGCAGAAAATTTATTATAGCTTCTTAGCAATCCCAAATTGTCCCAAGAATTGGGACTGATTGCTCCTGAATAAAATATCCATGTTTGTTTCTTAATACTATACCTTATCAATTTTTGTCTGATTAAATACATATCCATAGTTTATCTTCCCAAAAAAGTCTAGATGAAATTGTTTCCTAGTTAAACATATTAAATCCATTCCCAGATCTTCTTCAGTCCATTTAAAAAGAAAATTTATCACTTATCCACTTATCAATTCAGACAGTTTTCTGCTGTTGTATAAGAATGCAGGTTTGAATTTCAGGGAAGCATATTTTTTATTTTTGTCAAGTGCTTATAAGATAATAGGTTTAAGTAAAAACATAGTTGTGAACACATGGATACCTATAAGAAAAATAAAAAAAATATAAAAGAAACAATAGGACAGGGATGGTAGGCACATTGGTGCGCTTATGCACGACCCCTATAGACCTCTTAGGAAAGGGATCAATAGTAGACAGTCTAAGATTAAAGTTTTTGGGGTTTGGGGAAGAAACCACAGAATCAGGTAGAGTATTCCAATCATTGACCACTCTGTTGCTGAAGTCGTATTTCCTGCAATCAAGTTTGGTGCGATTAATTTTGAATTTTCATCTATTGTTTGCTTTTGTGTTGTTATGGTTGAAGCTGAAGTATTCATTGACTGGTAGGACATTGCAATGTATGATTTTATATGCTATCCTTAGATCGGATCGAAGGTGACGTAGTTCTAAGTTTTCTAATCTACTGCTTTGAAATTACATTCCTTTTGTTAGTTTAATTTACTTGCCTCTGAATATTTTCCACAGCCTTATGGATTCATCAAACTGTTTAAAATACCTTTCAGCTAAGAATTGCATGTTCCAAAACAGTCTTTTTTCGAGTGTCATCCTCCTTCCCTTGTTTGTAATCTGATGTATAGTAGATAAGAGAGCTCTTCAAAGCAGGATAAGAAAAAAAGACAGAAAAGAGAAAAAGGAGTAGGATAGATATTTTCTGAACATCTTGGTCCAAAATTAAACGAAAGATTAAGAAAATAAACTTTTTTAAAAAGATTGATAAAATATTAAATTCCTGTAGTGAATGTCCATAAAAATGTAGAGCAGGTAAAAGCAGTTTCACTATCCATGGATATGCCATGTTTCCTTACAGAAAGGTGAAAGTTATTCAGAACAGCAACATAAATCAAAAGAAAAAACAAAACAAGTCTAGCAGCGGGACTAAATCAGCAACCAGCAATCTGACTGTTGCATATATCTATTGATATGTGTACAAAAGTTGTTCCTTGAAAATCTTTCAGAAGGGGTCCCTGTGCAGATATTCTTCAACTTGCAACAATTTGTTTAACAACTGTTTGAAATAATGGCACTGAAAGAATGCAACTTGTGATTGGTACCTCATGCTTGCATTGCCGCATTCATATGATCAAAATTCGAGTGCTTGGCAATCAACATGTATTTATATCATTTCAGATCCTCGTGTGATGACCCAGTCTCTCACGCCCCCTCCTCTGGTCCACAGAGGAGAACTACAATGCTGATCCAGCCCTCAGAGAAATCCAATTTGACACTCCTGAATTAGGGATTAATAGAAGGATACATAATAGCAGACACTGAGTTTCAAGTGGTGGTGGCCAAAAATCTATTTCTTGTCCTCCCCTGGTTGTGGAAGGATCTTTTCAGGCATGCCCATAGTGCATTGTTTCTCACCCTTGATATCTTTAATATGGGTGGACTTTAACTCCCAGAATTCCCTAGCCAGTAAGCCATACTGCCATAGTGTGTTACCAGCTCCCCTCTTACTGGACAAATACTCCAAGATCTCCTTATTGGAATGAATTTATCTTTGTGCTTCAAAGGATATTGAAACTGTTTACCCTTTTACTGTCATACTGCAATTTCTACAGGAACATAAGGAATTCTTATATTAACTCTTAATGTTTAGAGGGGGGGAAACCCAAACCACTGATCATAATAAAGATAAGTAAGTATATAAATGAGGCGAGGAAATTCATTTTGAGAAGTTTTGTTAAAATGCCCCAAGTAATAAAGATGCTTCTTTGAAGAAGTCATTCAAGGAGAGGGAAACTGATTGTGTGCAGAATTACTGAATTTTTTTAAAGTAAGCAACGGAGCAGCTGAATAAATCCTCACAATTTGAATATATATGTTTATTGCCATTAAAATACAGCACATTAATCTATTTTGCATTTTGAAATTAAGTATCACTGCAATTGCCATTGGAAAGGAAAGAAAAATAAAGCCAAATAATGACTCCGTAATAAGTAGTTGGCACATGCATTCCTAGGAAATGGTTCCTTGTTCTGATTCTCAAGGGAACAAGAGTTGAGATATGAACAAAACAGATAAACCCATTAATTTGTTTTAGATCAATATGTTAAACAAAATCTGATGATGCACATTGGGTGGCTTTCTTGGAAGTAAGTTATGCTATTTTCAATGGACATATTCTAAGGAAATGTCCAGGAGTCTGCTGCTTAAAAGGTTGGGTTTTATTTTTTCTTTCTTTCTTTCTTTCTTTCTTTCTTTCTTTCTTTCTTTCTTTCTTTCTTTCTTTCTTCCTTCCTTCCTTCCTTTCTTTCTTCCTTTCATTCTTTCTTTCTTTCTTTCCTTCCTTCCTTCTTCCTTTCTCTTTCTTTCCTTCTTTCTTTCCTCATTTTTCTTCTTTTTTATTTTCATTTTTCTTTTTTTTATTTATTTGTATCCTGTCTTTATGATTATTTTTGAAATAACTCAAAGTGGGAAACATATTTCCTCCTCCTATTTTTCCCATAACAACAACAAGGTGAGGAGAGAGTGAATAGCCTAAGGTTACCCAGCTGGCTTTCATTTAATGTGCTTCAAGACTTTATGATAAATAACTGGTCTCATTTGTGAGACCATACCAATTTCAAATTAATAGTGAGAAGTAGATGAAATGTGGCTCAAATACTTCTCCATCTTTTTTTCTGTTTTTCATCCTTTTCCTTTCTTGCATTGCTTTGTCTTTACATTTCTTTATCATTTTGGTCTCTTTACAAAACCTAGTGATTAAGAGGTTAAAATTAAATTAAAACTGAATTCTGCCTCCCTTAGACATGGGACATAGCCGGGTGACTTGGGCTAGTCTCTGTCAGCCCTCAGAGGAATCTGATAGCAAGCCATTTCTCACTTATGCTGAGAAGAAAATTGCAGGAGTTTGTCCTAGTCATCCTCCAGGGCAGGGATCGCCAACCTTTTGGACTTCAGAGACCACCAAACACATAATTTTAAATCCCAGGGACCACTCACTGATTCTGTGGCATGGCCTAATTTGTGGGTATGGCTTGGTGGTCATGTGACTGGCTGGGCATGGCTTGTATGTAAATATTATAAATATTTATATAAATATTCATTTTTTATTAAAAAAGAGCAAATTTTATCTAAAATCAGGCAAAACAGGCATGCAGATTGAGTTGCTCACAGAAACGCAGATTCATTCAAATCTATCTGCCATTGGCTAGCTCAGTCTGTCTCATAAAATTTGCTTGCAAGCAAACTCACAAAATTAACTCACAACAGAGCATGTATCTAAAGATTGAATTTTTTTTTATAAAAAGATCAACTTTTGCCCAAAATCAGGCAAAGCAGGCAGGCAGATTGAGTTGCTCACAGAATCATTCAGTGATTTATCTATCTGCCATCTGCTAGCTCAGCCTGTCACATAAAATTTGCTTGCCATGAGTCTGCACTGAATAATAGAACCTTCAGTCCTATGGGAGGTTTTAAAGACTAGCTAGAAAGCAAGAAATCCACCATTTTCTGCTTCCTAGCTAATCTAAATCTCCTGGCACAGCAGAACAGCTGAAAAAGGAAAAATAGCAATTTAGCAGGCAAGTTCACTGAGTAAGAAGTGAGTGAGCAGAGAGGGTTCCCGTGGGCCATGTGGGCGGCACAGCCTTGTGTTTCTGCACAGCCTGGATTAATTGCTTCATGGGGGGCGCTCTGGGGATGAGATTTCTCTGCGGCCCACCAAAATGTTCTCATGGCCCACTGGTTGGCAACTGTTGCTCCAGAGTCAGAATTAACTTGATGGTTAATACTGCAACTATAACATGAAGTTATAGTTCTAGGTTTGATACAAAATAAGTCCTCTTGTGATCAAATGAAGTCATAAATGAAGCTTGCTATTGTGTGGAATGTTAAGATACTACTTCCATTATTTTCTTGAATGGGGGTCTTGCATTTTCAAGGCTGCAAATGGAGATGAAAGATGCCAGACTGTAGCAAGTTAAAATGGAGACTAATACACCCAGGATGGTCATGGGGTGGAGACAGCGCAAAAAAAAGAAAGGGCACATCTTTTCCTTTTTACTTCTGCCCTGGCATTATGTCTTTCTCTTATGACGGTGAAGAAAAGAACAACAGCCTATACTTCTTTTAAAAAGATGCATCCTTTTACCTTTGGACAGTTCTGCTTGGTTCTTATGTTCTTGTTTTATGCATAGTCTTCTTTCTTTTTCAACCAGTTGGAAAAGATCACAAAATCACCAAGACAAACTGCTTTTAAAATGGGTTCAGGAAATTTAGAAAAATGAGAGACTGGTAATCTAGATATGACCAAGATTCCTTTTTCCTGGTTTCATCTCTGGCTGACTATATCCCCAGTTTGCCATTTGTTTCTCTTTCTTTCTTCTTCATCTCCTTGGCCCTACTGTCTCACCTGCTTTCATCCTCGTTTCTGTCTCAAACTCTTTCTTGGTATTATCTCAAGGGTGAGATTCAATCAGTGTAATAACTGGTTTGGTGAGTGCATGCTTTGTGAACTGGTTTCTTCTCAGCTGATCTTCAAAGCTACCAGTTCCACAGAACCAGGCTGAACTGGTAGAATCCCACCCCTTATTATTATCCCACCCCTGTATTATTTGCTTATAAGATCATCCATTTGTAGCTTTGCTTCAGCTGCCTTCTTTGGGAAAGCATTGTATCCAACAGGCTTTACCAGCTACTGGACAGCAAGATGTCATATTTGCTACATAAAGGATTGAGGCAAACTCATCTAACTTGCAAAAGGTTAATAGACATTCCTTTTTCTGCCTCCCTCACTTCTCCTTTTACTCCAGCCCCTAAACTGTGAAGATATTCAGTAAGTTTTAATGGAGGAATCTGTTCCTAAATGACCAAATATAAAGTGGCTTGTTTTGTAGTGGGTGTTGTGGGTGTAACTTAGAAGAGGTCCAATAGGTGTACTGCACAAGAGGTGGAGAGATTAGGATCAGAGGTGGCATTCAGCAGGTTCTGACCAGTTCTGGAGAACTGGTAGCAGAAATTTTGAGATGTTCAGAGAACCAGCAAATACTCTGACTGGGGATTTTACAGTAAATTTTCAGTCCTTCCCCTGCCACTCCCACCAAGCCACACCCACAGAACCACTAGTAAATTTTTTTGAATCCCACCACTGATTAGGATGTATTAAAGATCATGAACTGAAGGCCACAGCATGGCTAACAAGCTATTTAATAACAGAAATCTTTGAATAAAAGCCATGAAGCCAATTTCCTCCAGTACAGAACTGAATCAGAAAAGAAGCTGATGAGACACATCTTGATAGAACAGTCCAGGAAAATTAATCTATTACAGAATGCGAGCAAACAGATCCTAGCTTATTAATGGGCCATCATTTACTGACTTTGATGAGAGTCTCCTCCAACAGCAAAGGAATTATTTTAACATACAAATCCAAGGCTCATGCCTTGATCCTATTTTGTTATGTGTAATATACACATAAATGACTGAGTCATATTACTGCATTCATTAAAAAAAATGCCTTGCAAATAGTTGGATTGAAAACAGGAACAAAGGGTTCTGAATAATACAATCCCTCCATTGCTAAAGATTCAAGTTGATCTGTTTGGTGCCTGCTGATTTTCGCAAAGGAAAAAGAAACTCAATTTAAACATACACCTTTAAGGTCAAAAGACAGAGCAGAGTTGATAGGCTCTCAACTGAATAGCATTATTCTATCAACCAAAATAAAGCAGGAAAGTCAGCTTTTCACAAAGAAAAGAGCAAATTTGTATTTTTTCCCCATGGTTATCCTAGAAAGAAAAGACAAAGCTAGTTTTCCTCTCACTTCTTAATTTCCATTACTGGTTTTGTTTTGTTTTTTTACCCATGACCCTGAAACAGAAAGTAAATGTTCCCTTTGGCATTCTTAAATTCTAATCTCCCTGGCCCTTTTCATCACCCTGTTTGTATCCTTTTCAGCTCCTCAGCCACTTGACACGTTCATTTCTGGTCACCTACCAGTGCCTGACCTGTCACCAGCTTAGAAAGATCAGACAAGCTTTCCCACATGCCACTTTATTCAATTTAATCAAAAGCATTTTAAAAAGTTGAAGTCCAGATAGGAAGAAATAGCATATTAATATGAGCCATTTGCTTTCCCAATCTGAAATAAACAAATGCTGGTCTTTCCTCTATTACACATATGAGTAAATTTTCATAATACTAATATATTCGATGTGGACAGACAGTCATTCTTTGCTTACTGCACAAATGAATTCTTTATATGAGAACCAGAACAATCTTCTGTAAAATAAACAGCACTTCAACTTCTAGAGATTTTTCTGTCTGGTCAGGAAAAGGTCTGGAGATAAAAAGAATACTTTGAAGGAACTGTCTCTCATAATAAGCATACACTTGACAGCTTAAGAGTGGTTTGAAAAAGAACAGATATCTATCTTATTTGGACAGATATAGGAAAGATAGATACAGGAACCTTTTTCCCTTTTACTTTTTATTCAGAATATACAGTAATTTCCTGTTGCCCTTTAATCCAAAAATATACCAGAAGGGAAGGAACTACACACCAGAAATCCCAGCTGATTCTGAAAGTGTTGGAGTAGTGTGCACGCTATAAAATAAAGAATGTGTTTGAACAGTACTTTCAATATTGTTATTTTATTTTATAAAAAATCCAATTGGATTTGGTACAGATTTAAGTATACACAGTTTAGGAATGAAAAGCCGAGCCAAGCTTCATGGAATTTTAAAGCAGAGATAGGTAACCTGTGGCATGAAGTCAGCAATGGCCTCCCAGCCATAATTCTACAATATCCAAAGAATGCCAGATGCCACCTAGATTCATTTTCAAAAGCTATTTTTTTTAAAAAAAAAATCTCTTCTAGAAATAATGAAGGTAGACATATTAAGTAAGTTTTACATTTTACATATATATTTCACAGTGAACCTTCTTTGAACTAATCACCTATAAAATAAATTAAAAGTGAAATTGACCCATCCCTTCTTTAAAGAAACACTCTGTAATTAAATGGAATTGAACCCTTTCAAACCATAAGGGGTCTTATACGTGCACTGATGTTGTTACCTATGATGTTCATTTGACAATGAAATATATCCAAGAAAACCAGAAAGCATCAAGAAGTCCGCAGTTCAACCCTGAACTGCAAATATATGTAATATAAAATAAGAGCAAGAATGTAATTCGTTCTCAGCCACATGAATTCATTAGTTGACTTTGCGACAATGATTGTCTCTCTAGCTCAACCTACCTCATAGAGCTGTTGTTAAAGGGACAACTAAGTTCTAATATAATCTTCAGCATGAAAGGTGAGTGGATGACTTTGGGCCCATCACCTTCTCTCGGCACAACCTACTTTACAGGGTTGTTGTTGTAGAGAAAATAGAGAAGGATGGAGTATTGGTTATGTTCTCCACCTTCAGTTATTGATAAAAATAATAAAGGTGAGATGTAAGTAAGTAAAGGCCCGGTCTGCACTTATGGATGCAAAGAGGATGTAAGATGTTAAAAAAAGCTTGCCATCTGTTGGAAAACGCTATGCATCTGTTGTGTACTCACTGCATACGTGTTTCATATGCTCTCATACTGCTCTAATCCGTCAAGCATACCGTCCACTTGCAATTTCATCCACACAAGAAGTTTTGAGCTGCACAAAACTTTGTGAACGGATGAACTTTCTGCCGCGTACTATGTACATCCGCGGTATATATGGGCAATAAACGTTCTATGTCCGTTATCATCCCTTAAACACATCCGCTGCATCCTCTCTGCATCCTCTGGCCATCCCCTCACTCACATCTGTTGCGGCTGAAAATGGAAAGAGGAGGAAACAAAAGGTACACGGAACGTCTACACACAGCGTTAGTAGCATGGAAATAGAAAGGATGTAAGCGTATGCATTCTCGTATATGAAGTATTAAAATGGACAAAACATTTTGTATTCTGGAATGCATCTCATATATTTAGGGTGTCTGCAGTGTGTCTAGAGTATGTAAGAAGGCCCCATAGCAGAAAACCGATATTTTCTTAAATAAAAGGGGGGAAAATCATCTGGATTGCTGGGATGGTGGACCATACAGTCCCACTATGGTTGCACTGGAGGTTTATCTATCCCACAACTATCCTTATCTATCCCACAAGCATGCAAAGGCTTAACCATTTTTTCAAGTTTTTCACCACTTTATTAAGTAACAAAATGAACCAGTAAACTAAGTGTTGTTAAGCAAAGATAACCTTTTATTAACTTTCTTAGGTAAACTTTATGACTTTATAAAATAAGCAAAATGAACAAGTAAAGTGTCTTAAGCAAGATAAACTTAACAAGTAAACAACTCAGTCTCCGACACTATTCTCAGTCACTGTGAGTCATGTCCATGGTCTCAGCTGTTAAGCGGGCAGGGCTGTGGAGTGGCTATGGCTTGAGTGCTGGTTGAGGCACCATTGGCGTGCTTGGCCCCGAGGGTACAACCAGGTGGTGGTGTGTTCAGGAGCTATCCAAGAGCTGACTCAGTCCCATGAGATTGAGAGGCCCTTCATCAAGGACTTGAGATGTCAGGCCCAATACTGATGATAGATTGTCCATTGACGGGCTTTGGCTGTCGGGTGGAGGAAGGATTGGGAGGAGTTGTAGTGGGGCCTGTCTGGTCTGCAGCTGGGTGAGGAGTGGCGTCTGTGGCGTCCAATGAACCTGGCCTGGACTGGAAAGTTCTGCTTCTGCTGTGGGAAGTCCTGGTAGTCGTAGCCTTGGTAGGTTGAGCGGGCTGTTGAAAGCCATGAAAGGGCTGTGACGTCGCCTGGGGTGGAGGAGCAGACCTGGACTGGGTCGGAGCAGCTTCAGCTGGGCCTTTGAGGGTTGTGCAGAAGTGCTGTGATCTTCTGCTTCATCACCTAGTACTTGGGCCCTCGGGCCAGGTCCCTCAAGGGTCTGGCTCACGTAGGTGAATAAGGTGTTCTGGCCAAGGATGCTCTGTCAAAGGGGCCAGCTGAGAGAGAAAGTTCTGTGCTGGTCTTTCATTGTGTGCCTGATCTCCCAACAGCACACAGTGGTCCTGGCCCTCAGTCCTGCTTCTCTGCCTGCATCTCTGGAGCTGGGGTGAGGTGTGGGTGGGTTGGCCTCTGTGGTTGCCCTGCTTTTCTTCCATTTGTAACAGCAGGGCGTTCAATCTCCACGGAATAACTCCAAGTCTACCGGGAATAGGGACTGCAGTTGTCGGGGGGGGAGTCCTCGCTGGGGGCCCTCTGGACAGCGGTAGCTGGCTCCTGGCTATAGAGATAGACTGGCCCTGTTGTGGGCTGTCTGAGGGAGAGGGGTTCTCAGAGGGGCTGCTCCTTGATGGTGGAGTCTCTCATCCCTCCAGGAAACTGCACTTTGGCCATGACGTACATCTCCAGGTCAGGACCTTGGACAGAGGCAGCCTGCCCAGATTTTCTTGAGGTGTAGCTTGCCATAAACCGGTGTGCATGTGCTTCCATCCATCATCCAAGGGAATACAAGGGCCCTTTTTCTCCAGAGGTATTCTCTCACTCAGCCATCCCAGCACCTCATTCTCAATGCTCCTTTGGAAAATGGTGTAAACTGTTCCCCTCTCTCCCTTCCTGCTTCCTTACTCTTCCTCCTATGGGGCAGGGGCTTTTTCAGCAGAGGGCCTTCCAAAGGGGGGGGCCTTCAGCAATCAGGGGCCTTCTGGAGATTGTTCAGGGCCTCAGGGGCTTGAGCAAGTGCAGGGCTTCAAGCACAGGGCTTTTGAGGGCCCCTTGAGAGCCTTGGGGGCTGGTCCACCTACAGCAGCACAGCGCAGCAGCAGCTCAAGAGTCCAGTTGGCAGGGGTGGGATGCTGGTTCTGGCCTTCTTCACCTTGCCAGGGCTTGAACGAGTAGCCACGGGCTTCCTCTTCTTGCCTGACTGAACAAACCATGGTGTTCCTGCAAGATATAATGTGGCAGCACGTCTTCCCCTGTATGCTGCTGCGTGCATGCTGCATCCTTTTATATCCGTGGAGCTTGATGCAATTCATACTCCTGCGATGCGCAGTGAAACGCTTTGGCAATCCATATACATCCGCCACGGCATCCCCTTTGCTTCCATAGCGCCGTCACGCTGATGCATCTCTGCTTTAATCCGCTATGCATCCACCCTTCCACAGCATCTGTTTCGAAATTCCCCCCGGAAACCCCTTCAAGAGGTGTCATCCGCTTCCATCCGCTTTCATAACCGCTAGGCTTCCTGATGGATATCCCATTTAACATTCCCGCTACATACTACGCCACGTCCGTTCTTCTGTTCTGTTTATGCAATTTTTCGCCACTTTTTGGAGCGGATGACAATGGATGGAGCCACCCCCGAAATTTTGCTCATCCGCTGTGTCCTTTATGCATACGTTCTGCATCCGTCGGCCAGTGGGACCAGGCCTTAAGTAAGTAAATGGGAGAATTGTATACTCTATCTTGAGCTCCTGTACAATAACTATTTTATATATGTATTTACACACACACACACACACACACAATATATGAGTTCCAGTTTGTTTCAATTTGAATCAATATTGAAACAGGGAAAATATGTTTCTGTGTACTCTCAATTGCTTTGAGATTGACAGCCCACTGAATATACTGTAGTCCTTTGGGAAATGTCTTCAGAGTCCTGTAAACTTTAATTTTGAATATTCTGTATTAAATGCCCAATTTGTATTTAATGTTAATATTTTGCATATTTTTATCAGTTAAATGAAATATATTCTTGCTTTATCTCCCCTGTCCTGGCTTCAACTAGTTTTTGAAAACTAACTTTGTCAATCTCCTTTTTAAAAAAAGATGGGGTTGTGAACTCAAAACTTTGAAAACTTCTTCCTTGAAAATGCATTTTTGTAGATGCTAGAGTGGTTGCTGTCTTTTTTAATGCAAGTTGATAGATTTTTTTTTTGCCCACAGCTTATGGCATATGTTGTTTTTCCCATAATGGCTGTAGAGACTGGGAACAGTAGCCCACATATTGGGAAGCAAAGAGATTGTCAAAGACAATCAGTCCCAATACAAAAGTAGCCATCCATACAAAGATTTGTCCATAAGAGCAGAGGGTCTTAGTATTGCAAAGATTTATGCACTGGCTGTCTTTGATTATGGACAGGAAACTGTATTTTATCTGGGAGCCAAATCCAGTCCTGTACTTTCCCAGTGGGCTTAGGTAAAAATTAAAAGCAGTACACCCAGAGTGTACCTTCACCCACCCAGGAAGACATGTACCAGAGGAAAAGGTGGGGGTGAGGGCAAAGTTAGCCAGATGTCCTAACTAGACATTGTTCATTAATCAGAAACCTTTTAAAAATCCACACCAAAGGAGTCCAGTTTATAGAAAATAAAAATGCATACAATTATGAGGCATTGAAAACAATAATACATTCTGATTTGTACAACTAACTGATATTTTAAACAGAACAGCTGTCTATACAACCACTAATAGACTAGCAGTCATCAGATCTTAAATCTTGGGCTTCAAATACTTATCTGGACAAGGCTGACTGATTGAAATTTGAAGACTCTCATACTCTGCTCCAAGGGGATCAGATAGTAAAGAAGCAGGGATCCATCATGGATCATATCACTGCCAGATTGAGATGTTAGTTATCGTAGACATAGATTGGGCCACTGCCTGTTAATCCCATGTGTCTCCCTAAGAAAGCATCAAAGGATAAAGTGTAAATGATGCCCCAACTCAGAAGAGTTATATTAGATGTCCAGATCCAAACTGTGATTCCATACCACTGCCTCATCTACAAGGGCCACAGTGAAAAATATTGAGGGGATCATGACTTATTTAATTGTATTTTTTTACTCCTATTTCCAGGTGGATGTGTAGAATATACAGTTTCACGAAAACAGGATCGTTGGTTGTGTAGTTCTCAGGTTCAGAAAGTAATTGTCCCTATCAAATGAGTCGAGAGAATGATTTATAAATGCAAGAACTTTTGGAGGGAGAAATAAAATGTTTGGGTGGATCTTGAGACAATATATATATGAGTCCACTTGGCTCAAATTGCAGTTAAACTGAGGACATAAAATCTGTGGAACTTTGCTATAACTCATAAACATTTTTGTGGTATATTTTTCTTTAAAAATGGGTATTCAAATATGTATTAAAGAAAGGAAGCATAAGGGATTTAAAGCATAAAAAATATGGTACTCTTACATCAATACATTCTATAGAATACAAGAAAAATAGTTTTCAAAATTTACAAATTTCAGATGCTACCGCAGTTGTGAAAATCACAGGTGTCCCCTTTTATACTGTATAAACAGAATTGGGATTATTTTCTTTTCCCAAACATGAAAAGAATGTGCATTTTATATGCAGTTGTCCTTTCTCAAATGAATGGTGTATTTGGTGTATGTGTATGTATGCATGTGTGTGGCTCTTAACCGAGAGCAAGCATATTCTTAAATATCCTATTCTTCTATGTGCTTTAACTTAAACCAGAAGGAAGCTCATTGAAAATGAATTAAATGAGTTTAAGATTTAAAAATATATGTGCTGACAGGCAAATTATATGTGTTGTTAAATTGGCCTTCCCCAAATTTTGTGAATGGTTTCCTTAATTGCATTTTGCATAATGGAAGGGCATTGTTGGTAGAAAACTTTGTGAAAAAGGGGGCAAAATCAAATAATAGATACAGCTAGAAGAATAGAATATGCAGTCTCTTTGAGAACAAAGTTTTGAGAACAAAGTTTCACATGATTTAAGCTGAGAAAAGAAAATGTCTAAACAGCAAATTAATAAAGAAGAATATTTGCAGCTCAGGGTTGTCATGAAGGGTCCTTGGTGCTCACTGAGCTTGCTTGTTTTCTTGCAGACCTTTCATTGTCCTAACTATTTAACATCATCAGTGTTAGCAGTGATGATGTTATCTAGTTTGGGTGATGAAACATCTGCAAGAAAACAAGCAAGCTCAGAGAGCACCAAGAACCCCTAAAATTCCCTTTCAGTTGATATACCTTGATTTTTTTAAGGCAGAAATTCCTTCTAAATTCTAAGCATTGGTGACCATTTCATATCATGATTTGCTATTTATACACAACAATTTACTCAATGTTATGACAACATTGTGTGGTTTATTATTTCACATTCCCTTGTGCCACTACAGCAGATGCCAAATTAATTGCTGATGCATCACTTTTGGTTGCTTTACCAATCCATCACTTCAGCTTCATACAGGATAAGCAACATTTTAACAAGATAAAGACATGTAAACTCACTAGAAACTGGGAAAAAAATATTGTGAGCAATATTTTTAGCCACTTGTAGGCAAGCAAATCTGTCACCATGTTAAACTACTATCCCTTACAAGGCCTGTAATAAAAGCATATATTTACAGTTTTCAACTGACAAACTTTAATCTTGCTTCTTTGATAGATAAATGATAACTGGCAAAATAACTTTGGTATAGGGCAAAATAACATGCAGAGAAAAAAGAAAACTATAATTATGGCCTGATGTTTAACAATTATTTACAACAATGAACTTGTATCTTTTAATGTTCATTTTGTTTGTCAATATTAACCTGAGTGAGAATAATTCATTGGATGAAGTAGCATGAATATGTCTAGCAATGACATTTTTTTTCTCCTGTTCATAGTAAAAGACTGCCATTCTTTTAAAAAATAGCAAGACATTTTCATCCACGTCATTTAAAATTATAATAAGGTGCACCTTGAAATACATTGGACATTTCTCTATATTCTAAAGCAGAAGTTCAGTGAATGTTTGTTTTACTCAAGTCCGCTTGAAAGGCATAAAAATTATTTATACATTTATGTACAAATCTAACAGGCATTGTATCAAAGAATGATTTGGTAGATTTGATTTGATTTGATGAATAAATCATCACAGAATGAGCTTTTTTCTGTATCTCCAATCATTATAAAATTCAGCAATAGTTAAGTTATATAAATCAGAGATCACATCACATGTAGTGCCAGAAACACAGGGAATCTGTCCATGAAGCCTCACTATTTCTTATTTATTTTGTTCATTAAATAAATTTATATAGCCACCCATAGGTTGGCTATATTTGACTCTAGGAATTAAAATTAAAATTAAAAATCTACAATGCAGAAACCCATAACACACATACACACACCCAAAAAAGACAATTAAACCAGCCACTTGATCAGCTCCATGTCAATCTGTGGTCTCCAAACCCACTGACAGACAACCATGTCTTCATAGCCTTATGGAAAAATATCAAGTGAGGGAGGTCTTATCACTGGGGGAGGAATATTCCATAGGGTGGAAGAATCTCATGAAAAGTTACCCTGATCAGAGGCAGATCTCCAATGCAGACAATAACATGAAGAGCAACTAAAATGTGCCCAAACTTCCACAGTGAGATTTTTGCTGACAAATATAGCTTTTGATTTGATTTGAAAATGCAAGGCCAGCTCTATCTTAAGTTAAAGAATGTTCAGGAAATACTGTATTTAATTACCCTTAAGTGGGAGTAAAAGTAAGATCATAAAAATGAAACAGATAAATGATTTCAAAATAGTTACTGGCTTCTTGCCCCAAAGCAATTTGGCTATTTCAAGGTTCCATAACAGGAAACACCCAGTTGACCTTAGCCAATATTAAAAAGATAAGCTGGGTCACACCAGTTACCAGTTGAAGCAGCGTGTATTAGTTATCACAGGACTGTAAGGTAGACTTAAGATAGACGAATGATGATGAAGATGATGATGATGATGATGTAACATTATATAATAATAATGTAACAGAAGTATGTAACAGTGATATCCATTATCACCGGGGCACTTGGTATCATGTCTAAGAATTTTGCAAAATACAGTACATCAAGAAGTTGCAGCTTCCTGTTGTAGCACCAGTGGAGCTGCAAAAGACTGTGCTATTTAGAACAACATACATTTTAAGAAGATACTTGGTTGATACCTGGGATGCTGGCCAGTCATCAGAGCCAGTCAATGGCATTTGTGATACATTTTTAAATGTTCAGTTGACTGACTTTCATTTTTAATAAATAAAGTTTATAATGATAATAATAATTACTACTACTACTACTACTACTACTACTACTACAACCCAAAAAAGACAATGATAAAACCCCTTCAGTATTACTAGAAGGAAACTATGTGGATATGTTTTTAAAGTTCTGAGAAGCAGAGCCTGACCCTCAGAAAACTTTCACTGCATTGTTTTTTTACCTTTGTTTTGGATAAATCAAAATCGTGAAATTGTTTTGCTTTATATGTAGTTTTCATAATGGTCATTCATAAAACATAATGTGAACAGGATTTTTTTGGGGGGGAAGTTTTGAACAATAAGATTACAGGGTCATAGAATAGAAGGTGGAGACTCCTCGCTGATGGACCATAGATTGCAACTCTCTGCGGCTATGGTCCATGCTCTTTCGTTGGAGAGCCCTGATCATTATGATTAGGGGCTGAAGCCACCTTGGAGGGGTGAAGGAGTTAGGAGAAGCTGCAAGCCAGGTTGAGGGGAGCTGCATCTCCCCCCCGGGCTTGGTCTTTTTCCCCCCGAAGACCACTGCAGCAGTGGTTTAAAATGGCCACCCCAAAGAGGAGGACTCAGCTGGATTAAGATTTGTGCAGGAGGGAAGAA
>BHFT01032372.1:0-11976 GCA_004320025.1 Laticauda laticaudata
GTAACTGCCTTATTGTCTATTCCATTTGCACAACAGCATGTGAAATTGATTGTCAGGCATGTTGCTACTTAATGGGACAGTTTGATTTTCACATTCACAGAAGTGTGATTGACTTGGAGTTACATTGTGTTGTTTTAGTGTTCCCTTTATTTTTTTGAGCAGTGTATATAGATTTGCCTAGGATATGAATTCTAAGCCTTTTCTCCTTTTTTTTTTAAATTGAGCCAATGGAAATTTGGTCATTCTGTTCTTGGCTTTAAGAATAGGGGGCATCTGTTCATGTTTACATAACAATTCTGTCTGAACTGAATAGTTGATTTCTGTCTTGTCATTCAGCCCTTAGACTGAACCAGTGAAGCATGCAACACCAAGCATCCATTTATGAAGATATATTTACCATTATCTTTTTTTCACCCATAAGCAAAATCTACAATATCCAAATGTAAGAATGTTCACATATTCAGAGCAACTGGTAGCATTTATTATGTTCATATTCTTTGCTTAATAGATACTGATACATTTACTCTGAGCTTTTTTATTTCCTCTCTTACAGCAACATTCTACAAAATATTCATTTAAATATAAACATATTCTAATTAAACGAGAACATTATTTCACTCAGTGACCTGTTTTAACCATGATTTATTGAAGAATTCACAAAAGTTGGGTGGTCTCATTGCACTGAACCATAAAATATAATTTTGAAATCTTAGATGCTAGATTTGTATAGTACAAATGAAAATGAAGAAAATGTATTATATTTTAGCACTGTGAGAATTCAGCCTCAACTGACAAAAGGTTAAATATAAAATAATTAAGCAGAATATGCTTTTGAAGACTGGGTAAATGTAAATTATTGAGGAAAATTTCTTAGGCTGAACAGTGATGACTGCTACAAGTTTATTAGAATCAAATGTTTGGATTAAATATGCATGTATTCTAGGAAGGCTCACAACAGGAAGAATCTAGGCAATTTAACTATAATTAATTCATCATTAAGGAACTGCCAGTCAATGAGTACTAGTAATCTTTTCTTTCTAAGAGTTACAATTGTTTTTACATAATGAAAAATTAAGAGCAGAGGATTCTGGCACTCCTGTCTTCCTTTCCATTTGGATCAACTACATGCTACATGAAAGCCTTTGATAAAGAGAGAAACTGAGCAATAAGGGTTGGGGAAAGATGGAAAGCTTCAATACATGAAATGAAAAGCAAACAATATGTATCTTAACAACCTAAGGAGATGTACCACTCTGCTGGGAAAAAAGCAAAACAAAAGAATAAACTGACACAACAGTTCAAAGCATATTGCACCTGTCAAGATGTCTGTCATCTCCTATACAAATGTGCTAGTCCAAAATAGGGAGGGGGTGGAGAAAGGGGAAACACAACCAAAGTCACTCAAAAACAACAGCCCACAGTCCAATTGTCCTTTTCCTGAAGCCAATCCTTCCATTTGAAAGCCATTTGACTCTATGCTAAAGATTGCCCAGAAGAACTAGACAATAAGAAGGTCTCCTTCATTGTCAAGGACAGTTACACTTTGAAGATGACGCTCAGAAGAGGTTAAAATGGGTCAACAGGCAATTGTTGGTCCTATCCAAGGAAATGTGAACAGAACACTGTTAAAGTCACACACAGAATCAGTCTAAAAAGAGGCATCTTGAAGTAGGGTGGGAAGGGGAAAAGCAACACACTATACGTACTGATTTAGTTAGGAGGAATAAATTAAGCCACCACACCACTCCCCTATTGCCACATCGTTAGATAAGATATTTTAGTCTAGATTTTATTGTCCCAGTTAGTAGTACTTTTCCTCTTTGTATAAGAAAGACTAATTTTCACTATAACAGTTGAAAACATTTGGAAAATTAAGTTCAAGATACATAGCTATTTTTCTCATTTAGATTTACATGGTGAGTTACTAAATATGAATGAATGAGTGAAGAATGAATCAACCAGCCAACAAACAAGCAAACAAAACAAACTACATAGATTTGGATGCTTTTCTGACATTTGCAAAGGTCACACTACCTAAACTATATATTCTATATATCAAATTCTAGTTTGTTGTATTGAATGTGTTTTGGGGGTTTTTTTGTAAACCATCTATTCCAAATTATCTACGCAGTTTTTAAAACTATATACTTTTAATAAAGCAATTAAAGATTTTTTTTTGAAGTTTTGGAAATTATCTAAATAACTTTTTCTATTTTTATCGCTATTCTTTACTAAAAATAATAGATAATATTAGATATGGTCTTTATTAGTTCTAATTCATTCCAGTGGTTCATGCTGAAACAACGGCACATGCCAACATACAGAGCCTTAAATTGTCATTACAAAAAAGAATGTGGTATGGCACAGGTGTCAAACTTGCCACATCACATTGCTGTCATGTGATGTTTCATGACATTTTTCCCATTCACAGAGCTGGGATAGGCATGGTTTGCATGTGATGCATCTGGCCCATGGCCTGCCAGTTTGACACACTTCAATTGGATGTTGCCATGGAGTTAACTACTTACCCAATTCATCCAAGCTTATCCAGTTTCTTCTCCTGGAGCACTTCAGAATAGAGTAATTATTTTAACCATCATTAATAATAATGATGATTGTGAATCATCTACAAATACTACCCCTCACTTCTTATTCCAAATCAAGATCATTCAAGAGGTTTCTTTGGAATCCACATGCAGAGAATCCACCTAAGCCCAATTCAATCTATGGCCAAAATAACCTTCTATGGTTGGATTGTTTACTGTTAGCTTGTTTGAATCAAGGAACTGTCAAACAAGTTAACAATAAACAGCACAACCAAAGAAGCACCAAAACCACTGCCACTAATATTGACAGGGAAAACCACTAGGATATAAACTGAGAGCAAACCTTACTCCCTACTAGCACTGATGATATTACCTAGTTTAGGTAATGAAACATCTGCAAGAAAACAATCAAGCTCAGAGAGCACCAAGGACCCCTCAAGTCTCAGTGTTTCTAACCATAGCTACTTTGTTTGCATCTCATAATAGCAATAGCAATAGCACTTAGACTTATGTACCGCTTCACAGTACTTTACAGCCCTCTCTAAGTGAGTGGGTATATTGCCCTCAACAATTTGGGTCCTCATTTTACCCACCTCAGAAGGATGGAAGACTGAGTCAACCTTGGTGAGATTCAAACTGCCAAATTGCAGGCAGCTGGCAGTCAGCAGAAGTAGCCTGCAGTACAGCACTCTAACCACTGCACCACTGTGGCTCATTAGGTGAGCCATGAGAAAAATGTTAGCATTTTTTTTTCCCTCTGTTCAAAACTCATTTCTCAACATCTTTCATTTTTTTATCTCCTGTATTTCTATGCATCTTTAAATGTCCAGTGTACAACATATACACATTTTTATACACTACTGCATTTACTGTCTGGTTTCAAACTTGCATGTTTTATCATATCTCTTTACTTTCAGTACCTAGTCTCACATTTTTTTCTCTGTAATTTATATTGTTTGGAACAATTATCAACACCCCATATACAATCCAGAGAGGATGCTATTGATCAACAATGTTTACAAATGCAAAATAAGCATAAGAAAAAGTGTCCAATATTTATGGCATTAGGTTAACATAATTAATTTCAAGGCCTAGCCCTACACATTTAAAATTATAGTTAATGTCTTGCCCAGTGCTATATTATCTGCTCAATTCAGGAACTTCATGTTTGTTTTAGCTTGTGTGTGCTTTTGCTGATAACATGGAGAATGGCCTATTACCATTGCACATTAAAGGGCTTTTTTTCTGGGGAAGGCATAAAACTGTATTCTTTCCCCTATCTTCATTTCAAAGCAGATCCATGTGGATTTTCTCAGAGTGAAATCATGGTTGGAAAAGTAATTAAACAATTAAATGCTAAGAGGCCTTGGCCAATAACACTGGACTTCTTGAATGCAATCCAACCCAAAGATGTTTATGTGATGCTAAATTATGTTCCAAAACTCTGGAATCTGACTGTCTATGAGGAATTATGATTGTTCCAGACATGGAGAGGGAGGGATGGCAAAAAGAATTATATTGAAAAATTGAAAAAGTGATATTATTCCAGACATTAAGGATTGTATTTTGGAAATATGTAATTCCTTTGTTCTGGAAAATGCAGTATTTTAAATTAATAAAAGAATGAAGCAATATGTTTTTTCTTTGATTCTTTGATGCAAATTTTATGATATTTTACAACAATACTGTGGTATTGTTAGGTAATTTCTATCTTTTTTGTATTAATTTTGCATGTGAAGTAAGGGGTATATTTTGTAAATCATTGACAAATATATGTTTAATATTCACATTAGATATTTAATATTGTAGTTTAGAACATTTTATGCATTAGTCTTTTTTCTATTTTTTTTGTTTAGTTTAGTCTTAATTTTGCTATTGTTGTTTTTTTCTCAATTGTTCTTGTATTGTATGATTCTTTTCTATTGTTTGTCTTTTATATACCAGCTCTCTGTTTCTTTTTATAAATTTTCCCTTCAGGGTCTATTAGCTCAGTATTACTGATATTGCGTTTATATCTTCTTTTATCTCAGTTGACCTCATCTGAATCTAAATATCCTAAGATATTAGATATTAATAATAGCCTTTAAAAGCATCAGTTTTTTAAACGTTAGAAGTTTCCATCTTTCCTCCAGTCAGATTCACAGAATGTTCAAACGTATATTTGAAAACTTGAATGGAAACATAGAAAGAGTTGACTGCTAACAATATGCCTTCCTTTCTGCAAACCAAGACCCCTGGGAGGAGTATTTTTGCTACATTCCATGCTTTTTTAATCTTCATCTCTGCCAACAGTTACTATCAGAAATTCTTCTTTGCTTACATTTGAAGTTTCTGCAAGTTTTTTTTAATTTGCCTAAAATTAAAATATTCCAGTTGTTATCTCTTTGTATCATTCAGATCCCCTCAGCTCTCTGCAGCTTTTTTTATTTTATGCACTTTTTTATTTTGTTGTTTTCCTTGTCTTAATATGGCAGGTAATTTCCCAGAGTCTTTGAAACCTCCCTATCTTCACCCTCTCAAAAGGAACAAAACACTCTCTTTTGGGTGCATAAGTTTATTACTTTTAAACTGATGTACCCAATAGTTTATTACTTTTTGTAGAGATTATAGAGCACATTATTCTCAATTTCTCCCTCACTTGCCAATAAAGAACCTCACTGACCCATTTTAATCAGGGATTTGTGTTATGCTAAGCCTGTCTCAGGTGATTGGTTCACGACTATGTGATTGGTTCACAAGTGATTGGTTCAAGACTATGGTAAACTATCAGTCATTAGCAATGATGTTGGTTGATTGGTCTATTTGCATACACATAGGTAACACTATAAGTTAAATAATAAAAATGCTACTTTGTGAAAATGTTGCAGGAATCCTGCTTCACAGCATTATGATAATTTATTGGATTTGAAATTATAGGAAGGATCCACCTAAATTACTTTTTAAAATTTTTCTTCAAGTTAGCTTGTTGCTGTTATTAGAAGCAATATACAATATAAAATTATTGTAACTTTAAAAAAAAACTTGGCTGATTAAATTTTCTTTCACAAGAAATCTCTACCAATTTCTCAAAGCACAAACCTTAAATGTAAACCTTAAAACCACCATGTGTTTTCTAATTAAAAATGTAAAAACGTGTGTTTCTTGGTTTCAGTCCTTGATCACAGTATGTAATTACTGTTTACTTTATGAAGTAAAAGGTTTTAAAAGCCTTGCCCCTGTTTTTTTTTCCTTCCTAAAAAGAAATCATATGGCAACATGGCACGCGAGACTTCAAATTACCATTATAAAGTCCAACTTCTTTGCAACAGTGGAAGCCATCACAGAACAAAAAATACTACTAGATGGATATCAAAAGGAACATTTTTGGCCAAGATAGAGACTTCTGACATTATTTACTAGGTTCAAAAATGCTTAACAAAAGCCCAACAATAGACCTGTGGAAA
The DNA here is from genome assembly GCA_004320025.1 of Laticauda laticaudata. Lineage (NCBI taxonomy): Eukaryota > Metazoa > Chordata > Lepidosauria > Squamata > Elapidae > Laticauda > Laticauda laticaudata. Next base: position 5,990 of record BHFT01032372.1, read on the forward strand.
CCACTACATCTGAGGCACTTTCTCTTGTTAGAGGCCAGCATTGATTTGAAGATGGCCAGCATAGGAAGAACAATTCCCTCACACCAGTCAATGTAAGTGAGCATTGAGACACAAACAAGCACAAGGCTGTGAACAAGCCATATGGAAAAATGGGGGAAAGGGAAAGGGGAGGGGTGAAGTAAACATTTATAACCTCTTTGTGTGGGGATCAGTGGCAGGATAGGCCAGTAGTGAGGGAGACAGTCATGCCAAATTTCCACAAAAGACTGAGGGCAGGGGGGAGAGAAAGATGGTGAAGCATGAAACTGAAGCTCTTTGGTTTCTGATTTGTAATATTCCTAAATATAGCACTTCTTTTCAATAGGGACTGATTAGAAGGTATCAATAGCATGCCTGGCTGCTATCAAATTTGGTTTTGATGGTTAGGGAACAGAAAAAAAGATACTGACAAATGCATTAAAAAAGCTTCCAGAAAAAATCTAAAGCATAGACATAGCTCTTTTATGGAAGTTAGGTATATTGATATTCATGAACACTATTCTTATGTGCAGAAATAGACATAGCTATTAAAAAAGTGGATGCATGCAATATTTTGCAACTTGTAAAAATATTCTTAAGAAAATGATATTATCTCTGTATTTGCGAAACAAAAGTTGTCAACTGACAACTATTAACATATATTTGACCTCAAATTCTTGGGTATGAGAAGATTTCTACTGCCTTAGAGAAAACTCACTTCTTAAAATAGAGGAGAAACTTTGAAAAATCTCGTCTCTAAAATGGATCAGAGTTTCCACAAATCCCATGTTAGCTAATAATTTTGTGTAATGCAGACATAGTACATGAGATATGTAAATTGTACATCTAAGCATATTTTGTTCGTAATAAATTGTACCAAAACCTCTTGACCATTCTTTTAGGCAGATGAGCTTTCAAGAGAAATATAGTCAATCATCAAGAAAATAATTTATTTAGTCATATTTATTAAATCATTTTTAAGATAATTGTTGTGATTAATTACACCTTAACCTGAGGATCTTCAAGTGAAATCTCTCAAGTAATGTGCTATAGTTCTGAAGCTCATCAATTTAACACACAACATTTTTTACAGCAGTTAGTCTCTATGGCTTAGAATGTAGGACAATTTATGGATTTGATCTATTAACTAATAAGTGATTACATATTTGGCTCTGTCCTTTTCGGTTACTGTTTTCTTTGTGGTAAAAACTCAAGGGTAAAAGTTTTAAAATTCAATTTGTACTAATATGTCTCTGTTTTTCCAAAATAAACTCAAAATGAAAAAAGAACAAAATTAGCATAACAAACCAACCTCAGATATCATATTTTAGAATAAAATTCTGTATAAAAGTACAAAGAGAATAGTTACAACTTTTATATAAGAAACCAGTTTTAGTATTTTTACCTGAAACTCTATTAAAAGAATAGCAATACTACAAGAACATGTAAAACAAAAGATGGAAATGTAAGTAAATAAAAAGACAAAAGAAATTAAAGCACAAATATTAACATAAAGATACTTTTCCATTTCATTGTTCATTTCATTCATAAAATCTTTGCTATAATCTGTATCCTATTAATATTTCATATGGGAAAAGATAAAAGAGGTAACATTGAATGGTTTTGATTTTGAAGGGTATACATTTCTGACATTCAATAAAGTCCATGGCAAATACTATCTTTTAATATAAAATTCTTTATTAAAAATTACATTTGATCAGAAAAGAAGTAATAATCTTCTATTGAGTCCACTCCTTATTGCCTTATGCCAAACATGTTTACTACAGTGGTTCTATGAACGCTTATATAAGTCTTAAGTTGCAAAGAATACAAAAGACTTTGAAAATTATATGAATGAAAAGATAGCTGAAATGTGAAAATGAGAGGGGTTTTTTCAATTAAACACTTATATTTTCATGTATATTATTGACATCATTTTCCAAGAGCTTCAAGTTTCAGAATAATCTTTTAAAATAAGCTATTTTTATTAAGTAGAATTAGGTATTTTTTTAACAGTTGGCATTGAATACTGATCTAAATCCTAATTTAGAGAAAAGTACAACTCATAAACATTTATTGATATTATTAAAACAACGCTTCAAAGACATATGACAATTATAAATTTTAAAATGTAGTTTGCAACCTTCTTTGGCAAAACATTATCTGAGGAGGAAATCAGAATTTCAATTGACATTAAATGGTGTCATCTGGCTAAACATTTGTTACCCCTTTGCAAAAAAATCTTTTCAAAATAAGCCTCTAAGTTGCTATTCATATAGTCAAATAATTGTGTAAAGAGTGAAGAAGAGCAGCTATGCTTGATTAATTAGGTTTGTAAGTATTGTTCAACTACTAAACAATATTTCTAAAGATTTCAATAGTTCAAAGATTGCCCTATGGCCATCTTGCCAATATATCTTCTAGCACAAACTGTTTGCGAGCATTTTTCTTCCCAATATGTTGCCTTTGGTTGGTGTGACATTGTTTGAGTATGCTTCTATTTGGGTCAAAATGGTTTTCTTCATGTCACAGCAGTGGTGCTGAGTACAGCACTCTGACCATACATCTTCCATGTCATTTCAGTCAAAGGCACTTGGTGCTTCCTGGTGACCAATCTGGAATGGTCCCACATTCTAACAGAGGGTCATATTGGCAAACCAAGCATTTGAGAGGAAAAAAATGACAGGTATTGTTTCAAATTAATAAATGGACCATTGTGTATATTAACATGAGGCCTTGAGTAAAGGTCACCTGTATGGCACATTCATCATATCTCAGGCCCAGAGTGAGGAAAAGCAACCTACAAATTCTGTCAAAAACAGTCATTGTCAAAGTAAGTGTTAAAAGCTGACAGCTGATAAGAACATAATACATGTCTCTGAGTAATGAATTTTTCTCTTTTCAAAATCCTCCAGCCGGCTTTCAGGCTGCAAGGAATTATTCCAAGGGTGAACTTTTAGAAGCAGGGTGGTTTCATGCCTTTTGCTGGTGGGATATCTTTTTAATTATGCCACCAATTATTACCTTAATTTAATAATCAGTACTAATTAGGCAAAGCAGTTGTTCCTTTTAGAAGAAAAAAAGGTTCCATTATGCCCAAAGACTCCAAAATTAAGCTACTATTTAAATCTATCTCTACTCCTTTACATGGAAGCAGAGAAAAAAGAGAATATTTAGTTGTCCAATTTAAATGGATACAGATCTCAAAGAATGTCTCTGGGAAGTGAACAGAATTAAAATACAATAAAAGCAGTATTATAACAATTAAAAATACAGCTGAGAAACAATATTGGTAACAACTGGTTTTTGGTGTGAACAATACAAATGCTCCTGTTAAAAACATGGAAACTAAAAAAATATATTGATAAATTATCTGCATAACACATATGTATCTGAATTTTCTACAGAATATCATAAAAGAACATTCTTTCCTAAAAAAGTATTTTTTTTCTGGAAAATTTGTTTCCCTACTATTTTAGAAGAGGGTAAATTTATCCTATTCTAATGAATATCAATATTTTCATGACATATTGATGGTTTTTCAGTAGGTGATTTACACTGCTTAAAAATAAAGTATAAGTAGATAACATTCTTATTTAATTCATTTTATTTTTACCTATTTTCAGCTGCTTTCTTTTCATTGCCACTTTATTTTGTATTTTGTCTTCAGTGGAATCCTTTTTTACAGCTTAAATACATCAGGCTTTCATTGGAAATATATGAAATTGTATAAAAACTGAACTAAAAACCAGTTCCCTCTTCAAGAATTGTACAAAATCTCATAAGCTTCTGCATAATCTCTAATGAAGACAAACTTAATAGTTATAGATTTATCAAAGATCTTACTAAAGTTATTAAACTAGGACTTAACTATACACAACAATATTTTTTTTTCATTATGTATAATAAAACTTGGGACCCATTGCTCAGGTGGAATTGAAATGTTCACAGTGGGTCCTAGATGCGTGTGGATTTTTTTTTTTTTTACATATTCTTTAAATTAGNCCTAGATGCGTGTGGATTTTTTTTTTTTTACATATTCTTTAAATTAGTAGATTTTAGTTACTTTGCACTTTAGAAAATGCAAACTCACTGCAAGGAAAATCCAAATAGCAAATTACACCGTAAAAATTTTAGTAAACTTTTCTATTTTTAAATAACATAGTTTTACTAGATCTCTTCAGCTGCGTAAAGAACCTTCTTTTTGTAATTAGTGTTAATCTTGTGAGATAGTCCAGACAAAAGAAACAGAACCAAGATTATTAGGTTTTGGGGTTGTTTTTTTGAGAAAGCGCACTTGAACTTTATTTTTTTTTTAAAAAAAAGTTATCTCATAACTTTTGCAAATCTCATATAATCTCAATCACTAACAGGCAGTTCAAAAACAGGAATCAGGCTACTACTTAAATTAGTAAACAAAAAGTAAAGTTGTTTACCATCTTGACTTTGCTACTGAACCGGTCTCTTGTCTCAAAATTGCCTCTATCATTTGGAATGAAAAATGCACGTCTACATTCTTGTATCCTGGATCAATTCAGTTGTGTTAATAAATGACCCAAGTGATCTTCAGAGAAGACTCCAAGTTTAATTGATGAGAACAACTTGAAGAAGTGTTGACTTGGAAATGAAATCCAAGAACAGCAATAGACCAGACTACTTCCCACTCATCCTTGATAGGGATGCATTGAAGCAGATTTGATATTGGTTTTTATGCCACTGGGGATCTTACCTGGTTGCCCTGCTTGTGGTATCTGCACTCCTGCAAGCATAGGCTGTGGCTGATTTGGTGCACCTGACATTTGTACTTGCTGCATGGTAGAAGCACCAGCTATGATGGCATTGGCAGCTTGCTGACTGGTTGGAACAGAACTTCCCACTCCTGGTGGACGTCTGTTGGACAATCCTTTTCCAAGGGCTACAGCTGCAACTAGGGCATTGGTATCAGCAGGGTTGAATGTCTGCTTGTTCTGCCGTATACCTCCACTCTCAGATTCTCGATCTTCTTTGTTGATTTTCTCTAGCAAGTTTGAACATATTTTGTTTAGGCTTTGAATCTGTTTCTGGGCCACATCAGTGCCAATACAAGCTGCATCTGTGCTTAATTGCTTCTCTTGCTCCTCTACCTCAGGATCGGGCTTAGTTCGCAGATGATCAGGTACAACTTCATGGCTGAACACTGGCACTCGTCCTTCTGTCTGGAGCATTATCTCTTCATCCCGATCTGGCAATAACACTAAAGGGATAATAACCTGATTGCGCAACAGTGGAGTCTTCTCATGCTTCAGCACTTTGTTCAGAGTATTAAGCTGCCCTGACAGCAGAGCAAAACTATCTAGCACAGAGGACCAAGTGAGACGGTCATATTCATTCTCCAGCTTGTAAATGAAACTGACCAAAGAGTTTTTCAGGTCAGCCACTTGACTGATAAGAGCCTCCAGGGATAGCTCAAGCTGCTTTTCCTCTCTCTGCATGGCAACAAAATCCGAGGTCAGAGATTAAAAAAGCAAGATTATTAGTTTTATTGCAAGGTGACATTAATAAAATCTTGCAACTCTGAAAATCTCTTCCTTTACATACCATTACAGAATTGGAATTCTCAGAAAAATTACTCTGTGAAATGTAATCAATCCATTCTAAATTCTAAAAATGCCCAATGTCATCTTCCTTCCACCTTCTGAAATAATATTAATGGCCTTGGAATTGACACGAAATCCATGTGGCAGAGGTGTAAGAGTTTCTAAAAAAAATTCAGTACCCAGAACCCTTTTTAAAAAGGGGAAAGAGAAGGAAAAGGGGAAAAGAAAAGGGAAGGGAAGGAAGGGGAAAGAGAAAGGGAAAGGAAAGTCCCCAATCAAGCTATTTTGCACCACATCCTTTACTAATGTTAAGCCCATGTCACGCTGCACCAACGGATGCAAAGAGGATGTAAAACGGACAAAAAAGCTTGCCATCCGTTGGTTAATGCGATG